>PVJH01015566.1:0-53104 GCA_004026705.1 Nesogale talazaci
GGGGGGGGGGGGTGGGCATCACTGTTCTCCGGTGGTGGGAGTAGGAGGCCCAGTCCCACTGCTGGAATTGAACCTCTATCCCAGTGGGCCGCAGTCCCGCGCACAACCACTACGCCACCGGGGCTCAGCCCCAGTTATTAATTTTTAAGGAAGCATACTGTCACATCTGTACCCCATGTAGGATGTGGTATGTATCAAATGTTGATTTGCAGCCAAGCATTTCTTTTAAATACTGATAAAAATTTCATTGTATAACAATTGTTTATCCATTCACTTATCTTTGCCTGGTTATAATGCTCTTGTGAACATTCTTTCCTTCCCTTCCATTCCAGACTTTTCTAGGAGTCAAACTACCAGGTCACACAGTAAATGTATTTAATCTTAAAAGAACTGTTAAGCTATTTTTCTTATACACGCCCAGTAGGAATGTATAAGAGTTTGGGTTGCGCCACACTTTTTCCAATGCATGCTCTTTCACAATTCTGTGTATAGACTAGCATCTCTTTGTGATTTTAATTTGCATTTATTGATGACTACACTATCGGTCCTTTTAATAAGTGCCGATTGGCCATGCATTTAAGTATCTGTTAAATTGTTTGGCTATGGGTTGTCTTCAATTTACAGCTGGATGAGGTTTTTTATATTCTGATTGCCTGTCCCTTACTAAAATATGTATTACAAGTATTTTCTTCCAAGCTTCAGTTTGGCAAGAAAAGAAGTTTTTGTAAAGTTTTTGAAAGACCAGACTTTTTTCAATGAAAATTTTTTACCTTTTCAAATTTTGTTTTGAGTTCAATGAAAATCATGGTCTATTACAAGACTGAGTATTTTTTGAGCTTTTCTTCCAGGAATTTGTACATTATATCTTTAATTTAAACTTCTGATCAATTTCCAGTTGTTCTGTGTTTGGGAGAAAGGTTTGTGGTTACCTTATTTGAATGTGGCTATCCTGTACTCCAATATCATTTGTTGAAGACTATTCTTCTGTCACTGCATTACCTCTTCAGGATTATTAAAAATAAACCATGTTACACTGTGTAGACTGTGATCAATAACATGTGATCAATAATAATCAAATGCATATGACTTGAACAGAACTCTGATTGGTTCTGTAAAGTCAATTCACAATAAGCATTTCTAACAATCAAGCACATACATGTGAGTCTATCTCATGTTCTACTGATGGCTAAAACGTATCTACTGGTGCCAAAACCACACAATCAGAACCACTGAAGCTTTATAGTGCTTACATAAAGGTTGTAAGCCCTTCAACTTTGAACTTAACCGTAAGTTTCCAATCCATGGACATGACATGGACATGATCTAGTTCTTCATTTATTTAGGTCTTCTTTAATTTCTCTCAAAAATGTTTTGTGATTTTCTACAAGTATACAAATCTTTCACATTTTATTAAACTTATCCTCAAATATTGTGATGTTCTATTAAGTAATATGGTACTTTAAATTAGTTTTTTAATTGCAGGTAGCATAAACATACACACACATACAATTGGCTTCTAAATATGAGGGGTCTTCAGAAAATTTATAAAAGAATTCTTTTATCTTTGAATTCCATTATTTCATGAACTCTGTAAAACCCCCTAGTATTCATCATGGATACAATAACTTCTCTAAATTTATTAGTTCTAGGAGCTAAGATTGTTTAAGATTTTCTACATACATGATCATATCACCAAAAAAAGTTTAACTTTTTTCCTTAAGTCTATGGATCTTTTATTTGTGCTGCATTATATAGGTATGTCAGTATCATGTTGAATAGAAATGGTCAGAGCAGACATCCATGCCTTGCTTATCAACCTTAAAAAGAAAGCAGCCAGCCTTTCACCATCAGGCAAGACATTTGCTATGGGTTTTCAGATGGCTTCTTCAGGCTGAAGATGCTGCCTTTTATTATTAATGTAAGGAGTAAGAAAAGTAAATGTATGTTCAGTTTTGTAAATGGGCTTCCAGTAGCTACATATGTGATCACATTTTAAAATGTTTTATTCAGTTTATATGTTTGCTCATAAGTTGATCAGGAAGACTGAACAGGTATACAGCAAATAAGAGAACTAACTCAAGCCCAAAATATCACAACTTGATACCTTAGTTATGCTAGTTTAGACCACTATAACAGTACTACGTATCAATAACAGGAGCATATTGCATAGAAATGATAGAGAAAACAGATTTTCCTTTTTGTAACTCATTCTCCCCACCATCATGTCCTGGTCAATATTTGTCTATTATTTTGACAGCATTTTTTTTCTGTTACTGTTATTTTCTACTCTCATCTCTTATTCATCAGTGTTACAAATAACAGAAGAATAACAAAATGTGCCAATGATTCAAATGTCTACAAGTATAATTATATTAATTTTATGTATTGGATTAAAATATGATGACTGCTCAGACTGAATTAGATATAATAGACCAAAAAACAGAGATGACAAGCAAGGTAGACACAAAGTTCTATTTGAGATTTATCTAATGTAGATATCTATCTACATTTACCTATTTATCTATATTTATCTATATATCTAGTTATCTATATTTATCTATTTAGATACACTATCCTCTCTATATAACTCTAGAATTCAAAACCATGAATCTTATCTAGGATCTAAGTCTGTCTCAACTGGTATTATCATGTTATTTCTTTCATTTCTTCAACTTTCATTCTAATTAAATGCATGTTCTCTCAATCTAGACGAGCCCTGTATATATCTTTCTCAACCTTCAGGCCCTTCCATTATAAAAGGTCTGTGACAAGCACATGTGCAGTTCCAGCTACTATGTATTTCTACTCTCATATACCTGTTTCCCTTTAATCCCCAAATTAGTTCAAAAATATGATCTCTAAGAAGAAAACAGAAATGTAATAAGTTAAATGTCTAACCTCGTGATTTTCTACTCCATTGCTGGGAAGCTCCAAAACAGAACCTCCACTGTCAACCACTGCTGATGCCATTGTTTATTCCCTGAGGAAGCTTCAAGCTCTATTTACCAATGTAATTAAAAGTTCATGGACACTTGCCAGTGTTACAGGTTTGCATTATTAATTTTAAAAGTCAATAATGATGGTGTGGAGTACATATCCCAAAATCCAGTCTTCTGAAGATGATTAACCAGACAACCTAAAAAGAAGAAGAATCTGGTGTTATTTTAAAATAGACATAGGATATGAAATGTTAAATGTATGACCCAACCTTAAATATTTCTTCAAACTGAAAAAAAAAAGATACGCTTATAAAGCTCTGGGTCAAAAGATAGTGATCATTAACATTTTAAGTCTCACATTCATATTCAGGTTTAGAAACATACTGAAATCAATTCTTACCAGCCACTGTACATGGATGAAAGTATGAAAATGATATTCTAGAACATAAAATACAATATTATCCCTTTATGAATAATTTGGGGGGGGGGCATCACTGCCCTCTAGTAGTCGTGGGAGCTACCCAGGTTTGCTCCTGGAGATCCGCTGCTGGATTTGAACCACCAAGGCTGTGGGCCACAGTCCCACACTCAACCACTACGCCACCGGGGCTCAGCCCCCTTTATGAATAATTTTATGTCTAAAATAGTTTGATAAATTTTTTTGTTGTTTTTTAGGCATTGAAAGCATAAAAAGTACTTAATTAAAACTCCTCAAACACACTGCCTAACAAATTACAAGATTTATTGGCTTGTAAATATTTCACTGTTCTTCTTTCACTCATTTGATTCTGTTTAAATAATATACTAACTATAACAGTCTTGTTTATGGCTGCAATCTATTTGGTATTCACACTTTGAATACTCTGTAGACTGTAAGATAAGGTAATTTGCGCTTTTCATTGCAAACAAAGTAGTTTGAAAACAAAGTAAAGAAACCATTTGGAATGCCTCTGATATTAGTTTACCATTCTTTCTGCAGTAATAATTTTGCTACTGGTTCAAAATAACCTATCAGAAATATATTCAAGGGCTCAAGTGGAAAATGTTTGGAAATGAATGTGGCAATATGTATGCAAATGTGCTTGATACAGATGATGTATTGAATGCTATAATAGCTGTAAGAGCCCCCAATAAAATTATTTTTAAAAAAAGAAAAGAAAAAAAGTCAGAAATATATATATGTATATATATATATACACATTCATGTAAACATAACTCAAGCTGCTTTTTCTTTGTAGAGATGTTGAGAGTTGGTTCATATATTATAGCACTACATTTTATTTTCTCAAAGAAGTAAGAAACTTATTTCTAACAAATAACTCAAAATTTGTTCATATAGAATTTTTAAATACAGATAAACTAAGCATACATAAAATATTTCTAGTAAGTCATTCCATCTAGCACTATGTCTTTGTATTGACTCCTGATATCATATAAATACAGACACAAATAAAGAATTTCCATTAACTTCGACAATAAAAACACAAACTGGGAAAACAAAAATATGACATTTTGCTTCACTGCTCAGATCCACAGGTGCCCTGGTGATGCAGGGGGTTGGTTATGTTGAGCGGCCACTAGCCGCTTTGCAGTTAGAAAGGCAAGTGAGGCGCTCCATCCTCAGAAACCTAAAGGGGCAATTCTACCATGCCATATAGGGACACTACCAGCCAGAAATGACTCAATGTCAGTGGGTTTGGCTTTGGACGGAAGATCATTTGGCACTATTAGTCTGATATTAATAAAAATGGACTAAGAAGAATTTTTTTTTTTTTTTTTTAGGGCATCACTGCCCTGGTGGTGGGAGTAGGAAGCCCATCTTTTGCCCCTGTGGAGCTGGAATTGAACCTCCATCCCAGTGGGCTGCAGTCCCGCGCACAACAACTACGCCACCGGGGCTCAGCCAAAGAAATTTGTATTTTAACAAAAGAAAACATAAGGGGGACAGACAACAGAAAAGTGAAAGGAGTCAGCGGTCGGTGTAAGACATGAAAAAAACCCAAATTTATAAATTACCAATGGTTCATGAGAAAGGGAGAGGGGGTGGGGGGAGATGAACTGATACTAAGGGCTTAAGTAGAAAGAAAAAGTTCTGAAAATTATGGTGGCAAACTTAAGACAAATCCATAGCCTCTTACTAAATCTCATTTGTGTCATATAAGGAACAATGATTTCCTATTTCTGTTTCCAAAATAGATATGAGCAGCAGAAATATTTTTCTAATTAGATTTTTGTTTTACTTTGGTATTTTTGTCAGTTCTGTTATAGCTATTTTTCTGTTCCTTAGCATTTTTCTGTATATGAAACCCAGGATAATATTTATTTTCTCAGAGAAGTTAGAAACTTATTTATAACAAATAACTCAAATTTGTTCATATAAAATTTGATTACTGGATTATATGTACATTAGGACGATGGCAGGGGGATTGGGGAAAATGGGGAGCTAACAACGATGGATACATGAAAGAAGGGAATGTTCTAAATCTAGTTGTGGTGATGATTGTACAACTCATCTTGATGTGACTGAACTACTAATTGCATGATGTGTGAGTTATATGCTGATAAAGCTGCTTGTTGGATGGGGCAAAAAGAACAGAAATAAATTTTACTCACAATTTGGATATTACGTAGTCTAAGCATGCTCCACTACTTTCACAACTGGGCAAGAGTTAAAGTCTGAATCAGTTTTCGGGAACAACTAGTGGAGGGAGAAAAAAGAACATTAATATGATTACATTTTAAAATATTCTGTCCAGAGTAAGTATAGTTCAGATAATATACAATTATTTTTATTAATATAGTTATTACAATAAGCTGCCTACAGAGTCTGGTGACAGTTTTTAAAAATGATTTACATAATGAACATAGCAAAAAAAAGATTTCTACATTATTGAGGAATTAGAAGTTTAAAACTTCACATCGCCTAATAGGGACAAACCCAACATACATTGCCTCGGACCCGTGTTGGGGCCGTTGTCACTGTCAGGGGCTGCCACACGGTGATCCGACTCACGGTGATCCAACATCCAGCAGAGTGCAGCACGGCCCGGGCCTATGTCCTGCTCACCACTGAGCTGATGTTTGATCCTATGGTTGTGACTCAGGTGTTTGAAAAGTGCTGCATGTTCTAAAATTGATATGGTAAGAATTGAACAATTCTTCTTGATATGATTGAACAACTGAACTATTGAATGACATGATATGCAAATGATGTATCAATAAAAATGTTTCAAATATAGTATCTTTTCCAGAAATATAAAATCAAGGTTTTTAGGGGGTTTTTTTGTTTTTTTTTTTTGGGGGGGGGGGGCATCCCTGCCCTCTGGTGATTGTGGGAGCTACCAAGCCTTGCTCCCGGAGATCTGCTGCTGGATTTGAACTGCCAAGCCAATGGGCCACTACGCCACCTAAAATCAAGTTTTTAAAAAGAAAACTTATCTCAAAATTAGTATAAAACAATGTTCATATTAGTATCTATTAAATCTTTCCTCTTGCCTCACCCCCAAACATCCATGCACATCCAAATATCCTAAACTTTATTTCTCCTTCCAAGTTCCTCAAATAACCTTCCCTAATTTTTTACCAAATGGCTCTTATGCCTTGCTTCATCAATTATTGCTCTTTATTATTTACCTCCTCTCCCTTAACATTAATTCCTTTCCCTCATTCTAAAAATGAAAAAGTCAGGGGCTGAGCCCGGTGGCGTAGTGGTTGTGCGCGGGACTGTGGCCCACTGGGACGGAGGTTCAATTCCAGCAGTGGGGCTGGGCCTCCTACTCCCACCACCGGAGAGCAGTGATGCCCCCCCAAAAAAAAGTAAAGAAAAAGTCCATCATAAAGCAGTTAGAAAAAATATTTCATCCTATGTCTCCTTAAACTAATTTTTCAGGTACTCAGACGTCAACAAAAATCTGACACCCATCTGATGCTTTTACTAAATTCTAGTTGTCAATTCCACTCGTTGAAGTACTGCATTCATTGGTCACTGAATGTTGGTCACTCCCTCCCTAAAACTCTTATCCTGGATTTACCTCCTTCCCTTTCCCGTTACTACTTTTCAATTCCCTCTTAAGGACCAACCGCTATGTTTCATGGAGCTTGAAGGCAAGAGTGCAAAGAGTAGCCATTTATCTTATTGTCTAAGTATTTTTAAGTTGTAAGTCAAGCTAACAGGCTATGAAATATACCATCTCTTCTTGTCCTATCTAGACAACTGTACTTTCATAATAACTTGAAAGGTCAAGTTCTTGTTATGAATTCTCAGACCCTTCAAGTTCTGTGGGACTACGGGAAGGCACGTTCTCTCCCCGGGCCTATCCCCTGCCATCTTACTCTTCCACCTTATACACAAGCAGCTTAAATGCATAAATGTGGGCAGTCCAGTCCATGTGGCCAAACTCTGGCCACAGGCCTACAAATGGCTCCTCTTGCCCAACTGTTGGGCCTAAGGGAACCATTCATGTGGTTACAGTCAAGAAAGGAGAGAAACGGGGAAGAGGTCTGTGAAAAGTCAGGCAGAGTCCAAACAGAAATGCATTTGAAAAGTTAGATATTGAAAAATAAGCTTCCAAACATAATTTCATCAATGTTGGCTTATGCAAGATGTGCTATAAGAAAGAAAATCTACCAGAGATATATCACCCAAATATACACAGAATAATCAAATGTTACTTATATAAAGAATTGGTGGGCATAAAGACAGAAAGACAGAATCAACCCAACTTGGCTACGCACAATTACCAATGGAGCTACAAATGTTATTGTGGCTACCCATGCCCCCATAATAGTTTTATCTTCAAAATCTATTACCAAGGAGCACTGGTGACATAAGTTATCCTACTGATAATTGTAAGGACAGCAGTTCAAACCCACCAGCTGATCTTTGGGACAAAAATGAGGCTGTCTGCTTCTATGAACATTTAAACCCCAAAGGGCAGTTCTACAGTATTGTCTATAGCAATGGTTTTCAACCTTTCTAATGCCACGACCCTTTAATACAGTTCCTCATGTTGTGGTAACCCACCCCCACTCCCCAAACATAACATTACTTTTGTTGCTACTTCATAACTGTAATTTTTCTACTGTTATGAATTGGGCAACCCCTACGAAAGGTTTTCTCAACCCCCAAAAGGATTGCAAACCACAGTTTGAGAACCATTGGTCTATAGGGTCATTTGGTGGTAGAGGGTGTGGAGTTTTGCTTGTTTTAATCTGTTACCATTTCACATGTCATTCAGAGCCAGCAATACCTAGTGTTTCATTACCAGTCACCAGTAAAGTCGACTCATTAGGGATCCTATAAGTAGAACTATTAACCCATTCAAAATTGTTTAGTCATGGAAGAGGACAACATATTCTTGGCAAGACTATGGAGAGCCACAAACATATGCATACCAAGTGGCACCATGGGATACCATCTTTGAGTGGGGCCCTCACCCTGCTTCCTAGTCAGGATAAGCATCCAAGAGATTTGGTTGCTATGCAATGCTAAGGTTGCTCCTGTTTCCATCAGCCATAACCGGACCATGACATGATGGACCACGTAATAAACCATGTAAAATGGGATCAAAGTCCTGTCAACACAGCAGAATTTCCAAGGCTATATAGTCCTTATGGAAGGAGATCACCGTATCTCTTTCCTTTAGAGCAGTGGGTGGGTTCACATGGCAGCCTTTTCAGTTAGCAGGCAAGCATTTTAATTGTTTGGCTACCAGAGCTCCTGTAATAAATATCTTTTTTTGTTTTTTGGTTTTTTGGGGTTTTTTTTTGGGGGGGGGGGGCGGGCATCACTGCTCTCCGGTGGTGGGAGTAGGAGGCCCAGCCCCACTGCTGGAATTGAACCTCCGTCCCAGTGGACCGCAGTCCCGCGCACAACCACTATGCCACCGGGGCTCAGCCCATAAATATCTTTAATAATAAATGAAAGAGCAATTATCTTAAGCACCTCGTAAACCTCACTATCCTGAAGTAAAAGAGCAGCAACAGAGATCTGAATATTAATCAATCCTGATCAACTGATTAGACTCAAATGAATATTCATTCCTATATTTACTCCATAAACTATTTGTGAATAAACAAATTTCCAAATCAAGTAAGAGCCAGTCAAAAAGACATGGACTGGGAGCTCCAGTTAAGAAAAAAAAAATAACCAGAATCAAGACCTACACCCATGTATATCTCAGATGTTTGAAAATACTCATCTTGTCTCAAGAGCGTCGTGTCCATCCAAAGAGAGGACAGACTGTTTCAACTGGCTTCTACTAAGGTAACCTGCCATTCCTTTACAGGAGATTGGAGCAAGCAATAATTGGGATATTTGAAAGATACCTTCTTTTACGAAATCTAGAATCTAGTTAGGTTCCATTCAACTAAGCAAATTGAGAAATTTTTTTTTCTTAATTTTTTTCTCCCTTCTCCCCCCACCCCGTCCCTCCTTCAGAGATCAGGAAGCTCTTTCTTTTTTTGTTTGTGTTGTTTTTTTTGGAAGGGGGGCATCACCGCCTCTGGTGGCCGTGGGTGCTACACAGGGCTGCTCCGGAGAGCGGCTGCTGGATTTGAACCACCAAGCCCGCGGGCTGCAGTCCTAGAGATTTTTTTCTTTTGTTGGGAGTAATTGCAAACCTAAAGACCCTAGATGGGTAATTCTAACCTCGTCCAAACTTCGAAAGAAACAAAATAATTGCTCTTTACAAAAATCCTTTTAATTTTAAAATGCTTGTTTGATCAGATGTGAAACCACTAAAGTGAATTTATGCTGGAGGGAAGTCAATAAATAACTATTTAAGAACATTCTTCCTTCTTTGAAAGAATGAGGGAGATAATTGTGACTATGCATTCTGTACTACATGCCAGACATTATTTTAAACTCTTAAATATGTATTAATCCACTTAACCTGCACAATCCTACAAAACAGGCATTAGTATTTTCATCACATATGTGAAGAAAAAGAAGCTAGAAGTCTCATCCTTTTAAGTAGCCCACCTAATGTCTAGCAGCAAACAACAGAGCCAGACTTCAACCCCGTCTGGCTCCAGAGTACACACTCTGAGGATTAAGTGCTCCAGTTTTGTGATTATGCAAGGTTTGGCTTTTGTTTTTTAAGTGAAATTGCAAAAGAATCACACAGAACCTTCCTCAAGAGATGACTGATAAGTCTGCACCACCAACCACCACCCCACCCCACCTGAGAACCAGCATTCTAAATTCAAACTTCTAGACTCCTAAACTTTAATAAATTTCTATTTACTAAAAAGGAAAAAGAAAAGTCACATAAAATCTCCCCCATCATGCCCAGATTTTTCCCCCCACTTTTTATTGCATCACAACATGGCCTTAGCTGAGGGGGAGGTACTTGTGGGGGACCCCCCATCCCCACTGCACACCTTTCCTAACTCAGAGAGGTTCTACCCTTCTGAGACCAAGACTTGTGTTTTGATATGGGAGTGTTCTTTTCTCCTTTGCTTGCTGATTTGAGTCCTAAGTAAATTCAAAAAGATATTATGTTGTCCATGAGAATAACTTGTAACAATAGTTGTAGCTGTGAAGTAGTTAACATCACTTTGTGCAAGTGAGGGGTCTGAAATTTGGGAATTAGGTTAAATGGGAATTAGGTACACCTACATGCCTGTAACTATATCAACCTCCCCCTTCCCAAAATAAAAAAAAAATGTGTATGTATATGTATTTCTATGTATGTCTTAATTAATTTCTTTAACTCACAGCATTAACAATTCTCCTTAGCACTCTTCAGGGTTAAACTTGTTTACTTATTGGAATGAATCGTTGACCTAAAATTCTGTACAATTAAGGGAAATAAGATCCTCAGATATGGTGGTTTCACCCTCATTTAAGTTTACACATATTTCAAGTGAAACTGGTAATTTAACAGCCGAAACTTTTATGATGCTGCTTAATAAAGAGGTGCACCAAAGTGCACCTGCCTCCCACTTTGAGACTTAAACTAATGACGGGATTCTCACATGAACCTAAATTTTGGGGGTTCTTCTACATGGCCTGGAACATAGGCACTTGTGGTGGATAAATGAATAAACAAATGCATGCCTTTGGGGGGGGGGGGAGTGCATCACTGCCCTCTGGTGGGAGTGGGAGGCCCAGCCTTGCTCCTGGAGAACTGCTGCTGGATTTGAATTGCCAAGCTAGTGGGCCGCAGTCCCGCACACTACCACTACGCCACCAGGGCTCAGCCCAGCACGTCTTTTTTTAAAAGGACAACATAATATCTTTTTGAATTTACTTAGGACTCAAATCAGCAAGCAAAGGAGAAAAGAACACTCCCATATCAAAACACAAGTCTTGGTCTCAGAAGGGTAGAACCTCTGAGTTAGGAAAGGTGTGCAGTGGGGATGGGGGGTCCCCCACAAGTACCTCCCCCTCAGCTAAGAAGTATGACAGTGGGTCGATCCTACAGGAAAAGCTGAGGCAAAGCTGAGGACTCCATTCAAGCTTCTGTAGGTGTTCTCCTGGCTTTGAGAGGTCACAGGGAGCAAACTCTTCCCAGGGTAATAAAAACGCAGCAACAACTGTGCAATCCTTCTGCCCACAGAAGCCCATTAGAGACTCCGTGAAAAAGTCACATAGGCACTCCTTGCCTAACAGCCCCAAATTCCAAACTCCCAGAAGGAAACAGATGTTCAACATAAACTACAGTCTGCACCGGCTAAGCACAGTGAATCACCCTTGTCAGTTAACTGCTTGCTGGGAATAACACCCCAAGAACCAAATTCCCTAAGGTCAGCCAAGGGCTACTTGCAACTGTTCTACTACTACACAAGCTAATTAGCATCTCCAAATTTCAGACCCCTCACTTGCACAAAGTGATGTTAACTACTTCACAGCTACAACTATTGTTACAAGTTATTCTCATGGTAGTACCATCCAGTTTGATGGCAGGACTTGAAGAAAACTTCGTCTAAAGATGAGCAGATGACATGGATGGAGAAGAGCACAGAAAGGTTCAGAAAACGCAAATACTGAACTTCAACTTAAAAATTTAATTCAATTCAGTAGCACTTTTAAAGAAAAGCACACTCACGAAGATCTGGAAATGAAGAAGACAAACACCCTTAATTTCCACCCACCCCCACCCCCATCCCTCCACAAACTATAAAGGAGGTGTAAAATGCTTTATCAGTAGAGAGTAACATCATGATTGCGTTTCAAGGTGTAGGTGTGGCACAATAGGAAAAGCACCTCCACTTCCAAAGAGATGATTCACAGTAGCCGTTAATAAACCAGATAAAAAGCTCTAATCAGCAGAGCCAGAGCTTGTGGTCAGTGCTTTCAGAATAAAAATCAAAAAACAACCCAACCAAACTCAATTTTGTCTTGTTCCTAATCTCCCTGTTATCACATCTAATATATATATCCCTTTGTTTTAAACCACTTGAAAGCACTTTAGGAAAAAGTAAGCATCATAAAAACTACAAAGGTGCTTCAAAAAGTTTGTGGAGAAAGGGAATTAAGAGATAACCGAATTTTTCCATGAACTTTATGCAAATATAATGAACATACATCAGATTAAAAGAGTAAGAGCTGTATTCAAATTAAACCAAATAAAACAGCTGCTGTCCAGTCAGATCTGACTCTTGGAACCCCATGTGTGTCAGAATAGAACTGCACTCCACAAGCCTCTCTGTGACTTTCATCTTCCAGAAACCAGTCCCCAGGCCATTCTTCTGAGGAACCTCTGGGTGGGTTTTTCAGTTCATAGCAAGGAGCTCATTGTTCACCCCAGGGGGCTGCAAACCACAAAGTCAGCAGTGGGAAACCCCCAACCGTTCTCCAGCAAAGAGATGGTGCCTTCCACTCTCCTAGGTAGGCTCAGAAACCCACAGGGGCTCTTCGACTCTATTCCACCCACAGTCTCTGGGAGTTAGAAGCCACTCAATGACAGTGTGCTTTTGAATAATAAGCAGATTAACATACAATTAATTATACTCAATATGAGCACCAGATTAATACAGAATTAGAATAATTTAAAATACCATATGAATTCTGATCTATATAATAAGTTAATTTGATATCACGCTTGAGAAATCTGATTTCTTTAAAGAAAATTGTTTTTAGCACACCATCCCGGGTGACCATGAGGTATCAATGGAAGCAGTTATCAGGCATCAAAGAACAAAACTTATATCATTGCTTGCCCACCTTTATGATATTATCACTGAAGACAAAGGTGTGCATAAGCAACTGTGGTGAACAAAACTAATGGTGCCTGGTTATCAAAGAATATAGCACCTGGTGTCTTAAAGGCTTGAAGGTAAACAAGCGACCATCTAGCTCAGAAGCAACAAAGTCCACATGGAAGAAGAACACCATCCTGTGTGACCACAAGGCGTTGAAAAGATCAGGTATCAGGCATCAAAGAACTAAAAATTTTATCATTATAAATGAGGGGGGTACAGATTGGGGATCCAAGGTCCATCTGCAGGAGAAGTGACATTCCCTTACAGAAAGGTCATGGGAGGAGATGAGTCAGGGCTCAGTGTAGTTACAATGAAATATGCATCTTTCCTCTATTTCTAAATTGCTTCCTCCCTTCCACAATCATAATCTGAATTCTACCTTACAAATCCGGTTAGACCAAAGGATGTATACTGGTACAGAATGGAATTGGGAACATGGGGAATCCAGGACAGACTAGGGGGATGGAGAGAAGATGGAGCAGAAAAGGGAAACCGATTGTAAGGCTCTGCACATAACCTCTTTCCTGGGGTACGGACAACGGTGAAGTGGGCGAAGGGAGACATCGGAGAGTGCTCAATATGACAAAATAATGATTTATAAATTATTGAGGATTCAAAGGAAAGGGGGGACAGGGAGAGAGTGGAAAAAGGAGGAGCCAATACCATGAGCTTAAGTAAAAAGCAAATGTTTTGAGAATGATGATGGCATCAAAGGTAGAAATAGACTTTGCATACAATAGATGTATGTATGGATTGTGCTAAGTGTTGTATGAACCCCCCCCAATGAAATGCATTTTTAATTGTATTTAGAAAAAAAATCTATCTAGGTATTACATACGTATAAACAACATTATAAAAAGAATTATATTACGGTTATTACATATGTATAAACAACATTATAAAAAGAAATAAATTACGGTTTACTCTGTAAACACTTCAGGTTTTGGTTTTAAAAGCCAATACTATGTTGACTAAGCCCTGGTGGAGGAACAGGTAAGCATTTGTCTGACAAAGGGAAGGTTAGTGGTTCAAACCTGCCAGCTGCTCTGTGGGCTAATCTTAAAGCAGTGTGTGGCCTAAATATTTACCGCCTTGGAAACCTTAGAAACCTTGTAAGGCAAGTGCTATTCTCCCCTGCAATGTCATGATGAGTCAGAATCAACTTGATGGCAATGGGTTTGGTTTTTGAGTTACCAGTACTTTGAAAATAGAATTTATCTTTAACCCTTTTATTCAAAAATAGTTTTGCACAAATATATTCAACAATGAATATATACGAAACCATTTTGTTAATATTAGTTAAACCACATAATGAGTGGACTTTTTTCAGTGAGATAATGAAAGAAAAAAATTATTTAAAAAGACATCATGCAACTATGAGACAAGTTATCTGTATATTTTAGTCCATAATTATAACTAGTAAAAGCATAATTTATTAATAAATAATTTTATTAAAATATTTTATTAAGGGCTCTTGTAACAATTCATACATCAACTGTATCAAGCATATTTGTACGTATGTTGCCATCATTATTTTTTAAACACTTACTTTCTATCGAGTCCTTGATATCAGCTCCTCTTTTATCCCTCCCTCCCTCCCCCACCGTCGTGACCATTTGATAAATTATAAATTATTTTTATATCTTACACCAACTGCTGTCTCCACCCAGTTCCTGTTGCACATTTCCCTGTAATAAATCACTTTATTGGGGGCTCTTACAGCTCTTATAATAATGCATACATCAATTGTATCAAACTCATTTGTGCATATGTTATGATGTTCAAAACATTTTCTTTCTGCTTGAGCCCTTAGTATTAGCTCCTCTTTTTTCCCTCCCTCTCCTACCTTCCTACCCTCACAGACCCCTGATAAATTATAAATTATTATTCTTTTCATGTATTACACCGCTCAATGCCTTCCTTCACTCATGTTTCTGTTGTTCATTCCCCTGGTTGCTGGGAGATATGTCAATCATTATAGACAGTTCCCTATTTCTTCCCCTTTTCCCCTCCCATCCCCCACCCTAATGGTATCACTACTGCCATTTCTGTTCCAGAGGGGTTTATCTGTCCTAGATGCCTTGTTTAAAGAGATATTATCTGTACCAGTGTACATGTTCCGGTCTAGCTGGATTTGTACGGCAGAACTGTGGTCATGATAGTGGGGGGCAGGAAGAGGAAGGAGGCGAGAGAAGCATTAAAGGACTAAAAGAATGCTATGTGCTATGCTGTGCCCTGGCAGACTTGTTCCTTCTTTGTGACTCTTCTGTGAGGGAATGTTCAAATGTCTACAGATGGACATTGGGTCTCCTTTCTGACACCCATCATTTGCATCAATATATTTGCTTGTCTGGGGTCTTCCGATGCCTGATACCTGATCCTGTTGATACCTCATGATCATGAATGTCAGTATAATTTTGTAATTTGAATATTCAACCAGTTAAATTTGTTATGGTTAGGAATCCTTGTCATTTCTATAGCTACATACTTATTTTAAAGCTTGCTAGATTTTAACACTTTACTTTCCGATAACAACTTAAAGGAAGAAACATCAGAGGAAAAAAAGCTAATTTCCCTGATATTTTTTATAAAGCTAGAATCATTTGTAGAAAAAAAATATTATGTAGCCTTGTTAACACCCAGGAACTACTAAACACTTTTGTGGAAAAAAATCTAAAATTAAGTTAATGAGCTGTAAATTAACTTTTTAGTCAAGAGTGAAGGTCACTGCAGTATTTCCCCAATGCACTTAAAAAATAAATTCTTTAACATGGTCTATATAAAGATTAGCCTAGAGTTAGCCCAGCCCACCCCCTGACCTCATTCCTCCTCTTTCCTTCTTTCTCTTGCCAGCAATTCCAGTCACACCAGTCCTATTCCTTTAACACGCACAACATACCAGGCATATTATTAGTCTTTAACCTCCTAAAATGCTCTCACCTAAAATGCTCTTAATGCCAACAAACAAGGTACTCTTCACCCACATAGTGATCTCACTTCAAACATCACACCTTCCATGAGTTCTTTCCCCCATGGCTTCCTTTCCCAGATAATATTCCATCTGCATGTGAGTCCCCATCACTCATGATAGAGTAAGGTTTCAGAATTACATGTCCTTTAAATTATACACTGACCCCTTGATAGGAGTGGTGATTCCTTGAGGGTATGGGAGGAGGCAGGGAGGGAAGGAGGGGGATATGGGAGAAAGAGAAACAAATAGCATTGATGATTGAATAGCCCCAGGCAATGGGATTGAACAACAGAATTTCATGTGAATGGACATATTGGAATGTTTAAGATATAGCAATAAACCTATTATGAAAAAGTGTACACTGACCCCCATAATCAATATATAACTATAAGCAACTTATTATGTTTAAATAAAAATGGGCAAACGAAATGTAATACACACATGCAAATAATTAAAGATATTTCACATAATTATGAATAAAAATAAATAAGGATTTAACACATTTATTTTTAGGTAGTATATATTAGATACTAACTTCACTTAAATTTTATTATCTTCCCTCCAGGTCCTTAGCCCGCAAACCTAAACAGTGGTCTGAGTAGCTTAAAGGAAAAAAGAGGAAAGTGAAACTGAAATGGACTTGGAGTCTTGTGACCAACAAGTTCACTTCAAACAGTAACATATACATACACATACAAAATTTCACTATCTCTAAGTAGGAAAACATGTCTCAATAATTAAATGAGGGTATAATAACTATGATTCCTAAAAAGAGTTTCTTCATAAAGAGATGGAAACTATATAAAGAGCCAAATTTTGGAGTTGGAGTAAAACTGAGACTGAAAACTTACTACTGAGTCTTATTCAGGAGTGAGCTCAGCAGCAGATCTAAAATGTCAGAAGAATCAGTGGGCTTGGAAATATATTAACAGAGGTTACTAAATCTGAAGAACAGGAAGAAAAATAAAAGATACAAGTAGAATCAAGAGACTTCGGGGGTATCTAATAGCAGGCATAAATCTACTAATATCAGATTAGATCTTTCAATCAAAAGGCAGAAAAAACTTAAGACTACTTTTTCTTCAAACAGAACATAACCTTATGCTGTCTATAAGGCACATATATGCTTTTAAAAAACAGGTTGAAAGTAAAAGGATGGGCACAGATATGACATTCAAATAATAAGTATATAAGAGCTGGAGTGGTTAAGCTAGCATCAGATAAAATAAATGTCAAAGGAAGCATTAAAATGATTATAATGTCAATTTATCAAAAAGACATGGCTATATATGTATATTCATGTAACACTAGTCAAAAAATCTGACAGAACTGAAAGGGAAAAAATTCAGTAATAATGGCTATAGATTTCATTACCTCATTCTCAGTAATTAACAGAGTAATCAGCAAAAACACTGTCAGCTGTGTCAAAACTGTCCCTCCCCACACTCTTGGCAACCCTGTGCACAACAAAATGTCGACACATCCTACACTAAACCTGTGACTGGATATCGAAGACAACATGTGATCCACAGAGCTTGCACAGGTGGATTTCAAAGTCTGTTTCAGTCTGGAAGTTGTTGTCAAGCCAACACCAAACTTGAGTCCATTCCAACCCAGGTGAACCCTACATTCACAGGAAGGAAACACTGGTTAAAGCCATCCTCACAACTGTAGCTAAGTGTCAACTATTGCTAAGTGTAAGCACATCGTTGCAGCCACTGTGTCAGATCCATCTGTCTTCCTCACACTTGTACATCACAGTAACAAGCAAACCACCACTGACAGGCAAGGTGGTGAGTGCCTATAAGACTAGGACGCGGCTGAGCCCGCAGGCTTGGCGGTTCAAATCCAGCGGCGGCTCTCAGGAGCAGCACTGGGTAGTGCCCACAACCACCAGAGGCAGTGATGCCAAAAAAAAAAAAAAAAGACTAGGACACTAGTAACTAGTTTGCCTTAACTGACATCTATAGAATACTTTTCCTTAACTGACATCTATAGAATATTCCACCATGAAAACCCAAACCTATTGTCACTCTGTCAATTTTGACTCCTGGTAGGTTTCCTGAGCTCACTGTAGTTTAGAAGCCAAGTGCTTAACCACTCTCCCTCCAGAGATCCTCTCTATCCCACAGTACAATGCATATTATTTTCCAGCACACGTGGAACATTTCTCACACCATAAAAACATATCACTAACTTCAAAAGGAGAAAAATCAAGGTATATTCTCATACTACAAGGAATCCAAGTGAGACATCAAAAACAAAATGAAATTTGAAGAATACTCAAATATCTGGAAATTAAATAACCCATGCATCAAAGGAAAAAGTGAAGAAGGAAATTAGAAAGTATTTTAAACAAAACGATGACAAATACAAGGTATCCCCTCCCCCCCAAAAAATAGAACTTTTTCCCGAAAAAGCTATGTATTGGGCTGAGCCCCGGTGGCGTAGTGGTTGTGTGGGGGACTGCAGCCCACTGGGAGGGAGGTTCAATTCCAGCAGTGGGGCTGGGCCTCCTACTCCCACCACCGGAGAGAAGTGATGCCCCCACCCCCCAAAAAAATAAAAGCTATGTATTTATTTTTTGTTTTTCACACAACAATCTTATCACCTTCAAAGTACTCTCCATTATTACACTTAATACATTTGTCAAATCTACAATTCCATTCTTGGAAACACTTTTCAAACTCATCTGTTTGGATGGCTAATCACACAGCACCTCCCACATTTTTTGTAATCAAATCACTGTCCTTTCATGTCCCTCTTTATTCGTGGAAACAAAAAGAAGCCACACACAGGTCAAGGTGTGTGGGGCAAGAGAGGCATGCTGGGTTTTTGCCCAAAATTGGCGCAGTGAAATGGCTGCATGAACAGAAGCACTGTCATGGTGGCAAAACCAGTCCCCCATCTGCCACAAAGCAGGCCTTTTTGCAACCTTTTCAGAATCTCTAAATAGAAAGATTGATTAATAGTCTGACCCAGTGGAATGAACTTAGAATGTACTGCAAATAAACGTTTTCTTCCTGGATGTCCAGAACGAGGTTTGCCATCAATGGGCATTTCACATTTTTTACACTTGAATTTTTCCCATAGTGCTGTCCTTGTAAGCTGTGTTCAACATTACAACAGTTTCTGCGGCATTTACCCCAAGCATGGAACAAAATTCTACAACTGCATGTTGTTGTCTTAAATTGGCCATCACAAAAAAAAAAAAAAAAAGAGGTTCAGAAGAAATTGCTTTTGCAAAAAAATTCACTACGAGCAGAGAGAACACAGGTATCACCACTGGCTGCACTAACTCTGTGTGAGTTGCTGGATGCTCGTCTGACAGGAAAACTGTGTACTATGAAAACTCCACCCAAGGAAGCTTGCTTCCATTTTTTGTTTGGTTTTTGGTTTGGGGGGCTTTTTTGGGGGGAGGGCGGTACTCCCTCATATATCAAACATTATAGGATATAGCTAAAGTAGAATTTGAAGGAAATGTATAGGCTTTAAATACCTAAGGAAGATCTCAAATCAATGACCTAATCTTAATTTAAAAAAAGAAAATAACTAGACCCAAAGCAAACAGAAAAAGGGAAATTATAAGCATTAAAATGTAAATCAGTGATTCTAGCAAGACCACTAAGACAAGAAATATGCAGTATCCAGATTAGAAAATAAAACATAATGATGACTATTTGTGAATTGTATGGTCCTTATGCAGAAAATCTCGAAGGCTACCCAGGAAAGATTCTAGAGCTAACAGGAATTTAGCTAAATTACAAGGTATATAGGAAAGAAACAAAACTGAGTTGGATTTCTATATGCTAACAATAAGAAATCTAAAATGAAGATAGAAAACAAAATACCCAAGAATAAATCTAATAAGTAACATGAGGGACTCATATAATGCAAACTATAATACATCACTGAAGAAGACTAAAAACTTAATGGATATTCTATAGTCATGGATTCAAAGACTAAATATTGCTATTGGTAAAATGTCAATACTACCTAAAGTGATCTATGGACTCAACAATGAAAAAAAAATTCAAGCAGCCTTCTTTAGAGAATAGAAAAACCAACTCTCAACTTTACTTGAAATAGCAGAATTGAAAGAGAAAACAAAGCAGGATAGTGCTGTCCAGTAAGTACTGGACTCTGGACTGCTAATCAAAACTCCCAGTAGCTCAGAGAGAGCACGATGAAGCTATCTGCTGCTGTACAGATTAACAGTCTCAGAAACCCTCCAGATCCTATAGGCAAATGATTTCCAACAAGGGTGCTTGCTAAGTCTGTTCACTAGGAAGGGAAGACTTTCTTAGTAAATGGTGACACAATGGTATTTCCACAGGCAGAAAATGTAAACAAGATCCTTGCCTCACACCACAGAGGGGTGAAAAATAAAAAATGGATTAAGGATCTAAATATCCAAACTGGAGCCATAAGATTCTTTTAAAAATAAACAGGGGCAATGCTGCCTGGTCTCACTTTCAACAATGGATTATCTTAAATAATGACAGTAACACAAATAGCAGAAGATAAGTAATTCAATAGGACCTCACAAAATTTAAAACTTCTGCTCATCAAAAACCTTTAATAAAAAAGTGAAAAGACAAGTTGCCAATTGGGAAAATACTTTCAGAAACCATATATTCAATAAGGATAATGAAATACACGTAAGAATAACAAAAACTGTTAATAATGAAAATATGTGCAAAGTGGCAACAAAAAGACATAGTAAAAGGATTTGAATAGATAGCTCATCAAAGAGGGCAAATGGCCACCACACACACAAAAAGATATTCAAGTGTTTATTAGTCACCATCCAAACTAACTGCCATTCAGTCAATGCTGACTCACGGCGAACCCCTGTGGGTTCCCGAGACTGTTAACTGTTTTTCTTTTTTTTAATTAATTTAATAAAACATTTTTATTGGGGGCTCTTATAACAATCCATATAACAATTGTATCAAACACATTTGTACATATGCTGCCATCATCATTTCCAAAACATTTTCTTTCTACTTGAGCCTTTGGTATCAGCATTTCTTCCCCTCCGTCCCAACCTCGTGAACCCTTGATGTTTTACAAATTGTTTTTATTTTCATATTTTACACCATCTGCTGTCTATCTACCTTCACCCACAGTTCTGCTGTTCATCCCCCTGGGGTGGGCAGGGGGGTGGGATTATACATCAATCATGGCCATCAGTTCCTCTCTTTTCCCCCAACTGTTAACTGTTAGTAGGAGTAGAAAGCCCAATCTTTCTCCTGAGCGATGCACATAAAAGTCACTATGAGATACCATTTTACTCCCACTAGACTGGCTCAAGGAGCCCTGTGGTACAGTGGTTGTTTGTGGAGACTTGCATGATCAGCAGTTCAAAACTACCAGCAGATTCTTGGCAGAAAGACTGGGCTTTCAACATAAACAGTTAAAGTCTCAGAAACACATTGGTGGGGGTGAGGGGGGTCGGGAGGCTAGGAATCAGCAGTGAGTTGATGGTAGTCAGAAGATGGCTGGATACTAAGACTAAAATTAAAAACATTAAGAAAAAATATTTTTAAAAAATTAAGAATAAAATAACAAATGTTTTCAAAGGTCTGGGGAAACTGGAACCCTTACCATTGTTGGATGGTTAAATGATATAGCTCTTGTAGACAAGAGAATGGTAGTGGTTCCTCTAAAAAACAAAAAAATATGTCAATTTGGACTCATAGGGACCCTATGGGACAAGAGAGATGTGTTCCCTAGGGTTTCTGAGAGTGTAAATCTCTATGGGAGCAAATAGCCTCATCTTTCTTACTCAGAGCAAAGAGTGAATTTGAACCACCAACCTTGAGATTTATAGCCAAATGCTTAACTACTTACAGTGTACCACCAGAAATCCTTTAGGGCTATCCTATGATCAACCAATTCTACTTCTAGATATATAACCAAAAAAACTTGAAAGTAGAAGCTCAAAGACTTGTACCCTCATGTTCAGTGTAGCACTATTCACAATACCTAAAAGATGGAACAACCGACATGCCCGTCAACAGACAAATGGATAAATAAATATAAAGTGATACATATAATGGAATACTACTCAGCCAGTAAAAAACATGAAGTCTGGGTTCATGGATGAAGCTTAATGATATGCTGAACTAAAGAAGCCAAATGCAAAAGGACAAATATTGTTATAAACATTTACATAAAAAGACAAGGGATGGGCTGAGCCCTGGTGGCGTAGTGGTTGTGCGCGGGACTGCAGCCCACTGGGACGGAGGTTCAATTCCAGCAGTGGAGCTGGGCCTCCTACTCCCACCACCGGAGAGCAGCGATGGACAAGGGCAAGTGTACATAGACCAAAATGTATCTGTGGTTTCCAGGGATTGGAAAGAGAGGCAAAAGTGGGGTCAACAGTGACAGAAAAATCACAGTAAGATTATAGTTGCCTCAAACAGTAAGCAAATGTTTAGAAAATGATGATGGCAACATATGTACAAATATGCTTGATAAAACTATGTATTCGGGCTGAGCCCCGGTGGCATAGTGGTTGTGCGTGGGACTGCGGCCCACTGGGACGGAGGTTCAATTCCAGTAGTGGGGCTGGGCCTTCTCTATTTCCCACCACCGGAGAGCAGTGATAACCGCCCTCCCCCCCCCCCCCCCCCAAAAAAAAAAAAACTATGTATTCAAAAGTTGTAATAAAATGATCTTTTAATTAAAAAAAAAAAATACAAAGAATTGTGAGGATGGTGCAAGGGGGCGGCGGTGATCCCTTCTGTTCTGTACGGGCTGGAGCTGATACCGTGGGACCCAACAACAACAGAACAAGTGCTCCCTGAAACTGTTTCTGTCACCTCAAAAGAACAGGCTTGCCAGTCCTCCAGGTCATGTGCCAAAGTTTATAAATATTGTATCTGTACTTCTCTGGTTATTGAATTTCAATTTTGTTTTTTTGTTGTTGTTGTTGGGCATCACAGCCTCTGGTGGTCGTGGGCACTACCCAGTGCTGTTCCTGAGAGCCGCCCCTGGATTTGAACTGTCAAGCCCACGGGCCACAGTCCCGCATTCAACCACTTACGCCACCGGGGCTCAGCCCGAATTTCAATTTTGAAAATAAAGAAGGCATTTAAAAGGGGGTGGGAGGGGGGGGGCATAAGAGGTGCACAGGCAATTACCGAAATTGCTGTCAATAAATAGCTATAAAAAGTTGAGTTGGCAAAAGTTGTGTGCTAGTTAAATTTATAACAACAACAAAAAGCAGTTGCTAGGACTACTTACAATCAAGTGAGAGTGGGTCTTTTGGTTTGGAGGTTTAAGGTTCTGGTGTCAAGGTGCATCCCAGTTAATTGGTATAATGAGGTGTTTAGTACTTTTGATCTACCTCCTGGTCAATTACGTAGTGCCTGAGGTCCAAAAGCTTGCAAGTGGCCATCCACAGCACAGCAACAGGTCTCTGTTCACCTGAAGCAACAGAAGGTTTCAAGAAATCAAGAACACTGGTAGCATCATGGCATCTCTCGTTAGGCTGCAACTAACCACAAAGTCAGCAGTGCAAAACCGCTAGCTGTTCCAAAGGAGAAAGACGAACTTTCTGGGGAAAAGAGCAAACTTTCTACTCCTATAAAGAGTTTCAGTCTCAGAGACCCAGAGAGACAACTCTACCCTGTCCTATAAGGTCACAGAGCTGGAAGTGACCCGATGGCAAAGACTGGTATTTTTTATTTTTATGGACTGTCAAAAAATTTTTCAAAAAAAAATTTTTTTAACTGCCTCCTTTAATATAAGACCAAAGAACTGGATGATGCCCAAGACTACTATTATTAAACATTCTGATCAAAGACTGCACAAAAGAATCCTGACCCAAAGGAGGGAAACGCGTCAGTGAACTTCAAATCCTCGTGAACTTTAGACTTTCTGAAGTCATGATGAATGAATAAAACCATGAAACTATTGCTCTGAGATAGTCTTTAAACTTAAAACCAAAAATATGCCCTGAAGTCAACTTAAAACCAGATAATAATTTAGCTTAACGAGTAAATGAAATCTGCCTTGAGTATTATACTCCCTTAAGAACTAACTATAGAGTTAGAAACCTCGGGGGTAGGTGGGTTTATGTTCATGAAGGAAGTACAACACAAAAAGGAAAGTGGCAAAGGTTGTAATCAGTGTCACTAAATTATACATGTAGAAACTCCTCGACTGGTGTATCTTTTGCTGTAAATATTCTCACAAAAATGAAAATAAATTTTAGATAAAAGGCAGAAATAAGTGAGATAGAAAATAAATAAAAAATAGAAAATCAATTCAATGACAAGTTGTTTTTTTAAGTACCAATGGAATTGGCAGACTTTTAGACTAAATAAAAGAGAAAAACCACCCAACTCCTTGCTAAAATTAAGAGTGTGTGGGAGAACATTAATATAATGTTGATAAATTAAAAGTTTGTAAGGAAATACTGAATACCAAAAAAAGTAGGTAACTTATATGAAAGGGACAATTTCTCTAGAATTATCAAAACTGTTTAAAAATATATTAAAAACCTGACTAGATCTGTTGCATAGGTTCCAAATTTATTTAGCCTATGGGCACCTTTTCAGGAAAATAAAAATGAGTCTGCAGCCTCCTGAAATTAACAACTTCTGTCCTACACCACATGACCCAGGATATAATATACGGAGCTTCCTATGCAACCCCCACCCCATCCTTCCCAGTCACCTGTCCCACGAACATTCCAGTACCCCTAAGGTGTGTGGTATCAGTCACTTTAGAAACACTGATCATAGCAAATAAAGAAATGTAATTAGTAATTTAAAATTTTCCCTCAAAAAAAATTAAGAAGAAATAAAAATATGAATTTTCCCTAGAGAAAATCTCAGGCCTAGAGCTTTTAGGAGGAGCCGTGATGGCATAGTCACTACATGTAATGCTACTAACTGCAAGGTCAGCAGTTGAAACCACCATCTGCTCCATGGGAGAAAGACTAACCTTTCTATCCCCGGAAGAACTACACTCCTGGAAACCTGCATGGGAGTTCTATCCTGAGCTATAGGGTCACTATGGTCCAGAATAGACTGGATGGCAGTGATGGTTTGGGGTTTGGGGGAAGCTTTTACTGGTGAGTTTGATCAAACATATTTAAAATAACAATGTCAATCCTTCACAAACTGTTACAGAAAAAAAGAAATCATTTTCAATTAATTTTATGAGGCTAACATGACTTTGATAACAAATCTAAGCACACACACACAATAAACTGTAGACCGATATCCCTCATGAATATAGACAGAAAATCCTCAACAATACATTAGCAAACCAAATCCAC
This sequence comes from Nesogale talazaci, assembly GCA_004026705.1. Lineage (NCBI taxonomy): Eukaryota > Metazoa > Chordata > Mammalia > Afrosoricida > Tenrecidae > Nesogale > Nesogale talazaci. The sequence goes on from PVJH01015566.1 coordinate 25,418, forward strand.
CAATACATAAGGTGCATTGCAAACCAAAACCAAGTAGAATTTATTCAGGGAAACAAGAGTGGTTTACAACTTAAAACCAATCAATGTAACAACACAGGAATAAAAGACAAAAACCACATGATCATCTCAACAGACAGTTAAAAAAAAAAAAAGTAGGTTTCCCAAGACTCATAAATTTTAGTGTTAAAACTGGGAGTCCTGGGAAAAGTAGGATAGCTGGTCATGCTAATCGATTTAGAAAAAAAAAAAATTTGACAAAATCCAATACCCTTTCATGATAAAAAACTAACAAGAAACTAGAAATAGATGGGAACTCACTCTACTGCACATTAAAGTCTATGAAAAACCTAAGCAGCCCTATTGGCACAACTGTTAAGCATGTAGCTACTTGCCAGTGTGAACCCACCTGCTGCTCTGCAGGTGAAAAAGACCTGCTTTTGTAAAGAATATAGCCAAGAAAAGGAGCTAGTGAAATCCTGCATATAGGACAACAAAATGCTACCTGACTCACTTCCTTTGGACATCATGCTAAGTGAAGGAGTGAATCAGTAAGAGTGAAGGAGATTCCCTGGATAAGGACATGGATTGAACTGGGTCATTCCGCCCCCCAACCCCCACTTCCCTGGCAAAAAAAGATGCCATCATGGACTGAATTGTGTGTCCCCAAAAAATGTCAGTTTGGCTGAGTCATGATTCTGAGCAGTTGGTAATTTAAAGAGTACTTTCCTAGAATGTGACGGACCTGACTACCACCAAGAAAAAGAGCCAAGAACACAGAATTATTCTTTGGGTACTGATGCTGAGACTCTCATAGACCAGGCCACGAGCCTTTAATACAGTTCCTCCTGGTGTGGTGACTCCCAGTCATATTATTTTCGTTGCTACTTCAAAACTGTAATTTTGCTACTGTTATGAATCATAATGCAAATATCTGATATGTAGGATGTATTTTCATTGTTACAAATTGAACATAAAGCATTGTAATTAATCACAAAATATGTAAATATCTGTTGTGAAATATTTGTGTTTTCCGATGGTCTTAGGCAACTCCTGTGAAAGGGTCATTCAAGACCCCCAAAGGAGTTGCAACCCATAGGTTGAAATCAGGGGAAGAATTGTACCCAGACATGGAGGTCTCCAAGGAGCACCAACCCTGCCTATACATGCTGCAAGGAGACAGAGATCTCCCTCCACAACCAACATAGGAAAGCAGCCTTCCTCTAGATTCAGATCTAGATGTTTGAATTATAAGAAAAGAGATTTTGTTTGTTAAAGCCACCCATCTGAGGTGTTTCTGTTACAGGAACACTAGATAATTGAAACAACAGACACAACTGCAGTGTGAATTCAGAATGTGTCAGTGATCAGGAGAATGACAGAGGATATGTTCTGTTTACACATAGTTGCCACATTCTGAGGTTAACTTGGTCAGTTTACATATATATACACATCCATATGAATATATATAACATTACACTTATATGTAATAGTGAGTTCTTTCATCTTAACAATACAAAGACACCTGCTCTTAGCACTTCTAATCAGCATTGTACAGAACATTCTAGCCATAGAGAGAAAGGAAAGAGAAAGTAAAAGAGAGGGTGAAGATAAATGCATTCAAATTGGAAAGGAATAAGTATCATTGTTCATAGATGACATGATAGTTTATGTAGGAATCCCTGAAGAATATACCCAGAAACCAAACAATGAAAACAAAAATAAAGCTAGTAAAATGAATTCAGTAATCACAAGATAAAAAATAAATACACAAAAAGCAACTGTGTTATTACATAATGGCAAAAAAATTGAAATCAAATTGTTTTTAAATGTCCATTCAGAAGACCATCAAAAAGAATATAATAAACTGGGAGGAAAGCAAGAGATGAGAGCAAAACAGTTAAAAGAAAGAAAAAATACAGTGATGCCCCCCCCCCAAAAAAAAAAAGAAGAAGAAGAAAAAATAGTGAGAAAACAGGGCCTGAACAAAAAGAAGTATAAGTTTTGTACACTGAAACACCTAAAACATTACTGGGGAAAACAAAGATCTAAATAACAGAGAAAAATTCATGTTCAAATATTTGAGAACTCAGCATTACTAAAATGGCAATTTTCCCTGAGTTGATTTACAGATTCAATGCAATCTTTATTAAAATTATAGCAACTGTTATTTTACTAGAAACCAAGAGACAAACAAGAAAACACTCGACTACTGTAGACAGGTTTTTCGAACTCAAAGTGACTGCATCACAGAGTAGAAGTGCTCAGTAGGGTTTCCCAGGCTGCAAACCTGTCTGGAAGCCATGTGTCTCTCCCACGGGGAGGGGGGGAGGGGGGAGGGGGAGCTAGCAGATTCTTACCGGGCACTTTATGCACAGCACCAGCATGACTCCAGAAATTGACAAACTAGGTCCTAGATAGCCAGCTTTACAAAAGAGCCACAATTTTAAGGAGGGAGGATCCAGAATGGCAAAACTAGTTTGTAAACACATGAGTCAAATCAGAGGACTCTTATTATTCAGTTTCAAAATGTATATCATGATCAAGAATGGTCTATAGTAGCATGAAGCAAGACATAAAGATAAATGGAACAGAACTTAGAATCCAGAAATAAACCCTTACATTTGCAATCAGTGGATTTTTCTAACAAAAGTAATTCAATGGAGAAACAACAGTCTTTTCAGCAAATCATACCAGGGTACTCTGTAATGCAAGGAATTTAGACCCCTTTACACTATACATAAAAATTAACTCAAAAATGATAATAAATCCAAATATAAGTGGTAGAGTTATAAAATTCCAAGAAGAAAACCAGGTAGAAAATTCTTGGACTCAGCAGAGCTCTTATATATAACCACAAAAGCATTATCTGAAAGAGAAAAAATTTGATTAATAGGAAATTTACACTTCAAAGTGTCTCATTTGAATAAATAAATAAAAAGCCAATCAAAGACTACAAGAAAATGTTGGCAAATCTTGTTACCTGAAACTTATATCCAGAATATTTTTTTTTAAAAAAAACACCTTTCTATCTCACTAATAAGACAAGCAACCCAGGTTTACAAGGGCCAAAGATTTGAAAAGTTATTTCACCAAAGCTAGATAAATAGCTAAAATCCTAAGAAAAGAGGCTCAACACTGTATCAGAAAAATGAAAATTAAAACCACAAGTGCACATATCCATGCTAGAAACTGTATTGTTACCAATAAACATACAATAACAATTGCTGGCAAATGTACAAAAACACTGGACCCCTCATACATTGCTAGCAGAAATGTAAACTGAATTTGGCAGTTTCTTACAAAGAAGAAAAATACAGAACTGTATTTCTTTTTTTTTTTTATTTTATTTTATTTTAGGCATCACTGCCCTCCGGTGGTAGGAGTAGGAGGCCCAGCCTTTGCTCCTGGGAGCCGGAATTGAACCTCCATCCCAGTGGGCCGCAGTCCCGCGTACAACCACTACGCCACCGGGGCTCAGCCCCAGAACTGTATTTCAAACTCTCATGTAACCCGGATTTTCTGGAGCCAGGGAGGCTGGACAAACTCTTGAAACTATAACACTAAGATAGTCTTTAAAAAATAATTTTATTGAGAGCTCTTACAGCTCTTATAATATTCCAAACATCAATTATATCAAGCATATTTGTACATATGTCGTCATCACTTTCTAAACATTTACTTTCTACTTGAACCCTTGGTAAGAGCTCCTCCTTCTCCACCCTACCCCACCCGTCTTCCCCAACAGTCTTTAATCCTTAAGCTAAAAATATTCCCTGAGATCCTATTAAAAACAATAATTTGGCTTAGCTCATGAAAAAATGTCTTCCTCGAACATTATTCTGTATTAAGAACTATACAAAAAAACCCTCACTCACTGCCAAAGCTTTGTATTTCTCCACAGAATGGATAGTGGTTTTGAACTACTGGCCTTGAAGTTAGTTCAACTTGTACCCAACTTCCCCACCAGGAATTATATATGGGATCAAACTGACAAAAGAAACAAAAGGTTAGCTAGGAACCCATGGGAGGTGTGGGCACAACTCTATTCTGCCCTATGGTTCAGAATTAACTCAATGGCAGTGAATTTTTAGGGCACTGAGTTTATATTAATAGAGGACAAATTGTTCAGAAAAACCAAAGCCAAATCCACTGCTATCCTTGAGATAGCAGTGCCTGAGATTCACCCTTCAGGACACAGTAGACTGCCCTTCTGTTTCTGAGCCCTTAAATCTTCAAAGGAGGAGCCAGTCTCATCTTTCTTCTGAGGAGTGGCTGGTAGTTTTCAACTGCTCTCCTTTGAGCTAGTAGTTCAATGAATACTCTATTACAAAAGAAGAGTCACAAGGGTTGCACAACTGGAAGAATGTAATTAGTGTCACTTAATTGTACATTTAAAAACTATTGAATTAGTCTATGTTTTGATGTGTATATTCTAAACAACATAAATTTAAAATTTGCTCAAGACATATTTACCAAATGAATCAGCAATCCCATTTTTAGGCATTATCAAAAAGATAAGGAACTCTGGTGACACTGGGGTTAAGCACTCAGCTGCTAACCAAAATGTCAGTGGTTCAAATCCTCCAACTACTCTGTGGAAAATGCGGCAATCTAATTCCCTAAAGATTAGAAATCCTATACATCAGTTTTACTCTGCCCTCTAGGGGCACTGTAAGTCCGAATGGAGTCAAGACATAAGATACAGTAGTAAATGGTTGTGGTAGTTACATAATCTGTTGTCAATTTGAGAATTAAGAGTGAAGAAGTGGCATTCAGCCTGTTAATCAGGTTGCAACTTAACAAAGGAGATAAATAGCTTGCTGGAGGGAGGACACAGGCTCACTCCCTGCTAGACATTCCTGCTGAGAAGAAACATGGAGCCATGCTAGAGCCCCGGAGCTGAAAGAGCCACATGAAGACCCCTGCCAGCACTGAGATGCCGCCACTGCCACTGGATCCACAAGGCTTTCCAACCACTGGCCTGTGATCTTCCTGCATTTGGCGCCATGGTATGTGTTGTGTTGACTCTGAAGAGGAATTTAGTTTGGTATCAGACATATGAGCTAATATCAGACTTATGGACTTGATCTGAGCTGGGATGTTTTCTCGATATTCAATTTCCCTAGTATATAAAGCTCTTTACATATGTGTGTGTATAAATATTTATAAATTTGTTTCTCTAGTCCATCCAGACTAACACAGTGGTACTCAAGAGATGGAAGTTCAGAAGGGCCAATGATTAAGCACTTAGCTTTTCTGAGTGACTGACTGGTGGTTGGAATCTGCCAGGTGCTCTAAGGGAGAAAAATGTGGCAGTGTGTTTACAATAAAGATTCCAGCATTAGAAAGTCTAAAGCCAGAAACTCTATGGGACAGTTCTACTGTTATCTTTTATGGTCACTATGAGTTGCTAGCGTTTCACAGTAGCAACGGGCTTTTGGGACCCAAGAGAAATGAAAGCAGAAGTCCACATAAAGACTTGTACACAATTTTTCAAAAGTCTTATTCAAAATACTCAAAAACTAGAAACAATCCAAATAACCATCGACTGTTAAATAAAATTTCGAATATCTAGACAAGTGAATATTATTGAGTAATCAGGAACAAAATTGATACATTGTGTTTTTTAAAGCTCAAATAGAAAATAAATACACTGCCATCTTGAGTTGATTTCAACTCATCAGATTTCAACTCATCCACTATCCTTTCTATAGGATAGTAGAACGGCCCCAAGGTTTTAAATCTATGGAATCAGACTACTGCATCTTTCTCCTGCAGAGTAGCTGGTACATTCTGACCGCTGACTCTCTGGGTGGTCATGGAGTGCTTTAGCCACCGTGCCACCAGGGCTCCATGATACATGCTATAATGTGAATAAATCCCAAAAGCACCAGGCTACGTGAAAGAAACCAGATGCAAAGGATTACAATGACACATGATTCCATTTATATGAAACATGCAGAAAAGGCAAATCTAAAGAAACAGAACAAATCAGCAGTTGTCTTGGAACTTGGTATGGGAACTAGAGGGAATGTTTGAGAATAGAAACACTTAAAAAACTGGTTTGTGCCTCAGTCTCCATGACGCTGAACCCAGAAGAACTAGATGGTGCCTGGCTACCACTAGCAACTGCTCCAAGAAGGTCCTGGGTAAAGTGGGGGAAACAGAGCAAATCCCCCAGTCATAAAACAGACCAGACTTACTGATGACAGGATAGGAGCTGGGAGAACCCCAAGACTACAGCCCTCAGTCACCCTTCAGGTCTGGAACAGAACTCACCCACCACGTTCTGGTCACTAGGGCAGCATTGACCTATGGACCAAGTACAGGCCGAGAAGAAAGGAGGAGGAATGAGACAGCAGAGAGGAAGTGGGCTAAGTGATGGTGCATTGAAATGATTGCAGTGGGTGAGTTGCAAAACACAAAATATGTATGAACTTGTGAACGTAGAAACTTTCCCAACTCACAATAAACCTTTAAAAAAAAACTGATTGTGTGTGGCAGCAGTTTCATAAGTTATTTAGTTACTAAAAAGCATTGAATCTTATGTTCAAAATGAATGAATTTTTTATATATAAATTTCAACTTTTAGGCTGAGCCCCAGTGGCGTAGTAATTGTGCGCAGGACTGCGGCCCACTGGGATGGAGGTTCAATTCCAGCAGCAGCTCCACAGGAGCAAACCCTGGGCCTCCTACTCCCACCACCAGAGGGCAGTGATGCCCCCCCCCCCAAAAAAAAATTACAAATTTTGTTTTTTTGGTTTTTGGGGGTTTTTTGTGGCATCACTGCCCTGGTGGGCGTAGGAAACTCAGCCTTGCTCCTGGAGTGCTGCTGCTAGATTTGAACCATCAACCCTGTGGGCTGCAGTCCCGCACACAACTACTAAGGCACCAAGGCTCAGCCAAAAATTTTTAAACTCAGCCAAAATTTTTAAAAGTTGGGTTTTATTTAAAGTGTGCCTATTCAAGAAGACTGAAGATGTATGTTACAAGCTTGTCCACAAAATGTTCATAGCAGCACTATTCATGATAGCCAAAAGGGGGTGCAAATATCTATCAATTCATAAATACATAAATACAACAATATATGGAATAGCATTCGGCAATAATATAGGAAGTATTGACGCAAGCTGTATGAACAGATTTGTAAATCCTATGCTAAATGACAGACTCCCATCAAAAAAGACCCCAGTATGATTCCAGTGATATGAAAGGTCTAGTATAGGCAAATCAGTAAAATGAGACTGGTGGCTCCCAAAGAGGGGAGAGAACAGGGAGTGCACATGGAGAGGGGCTACTAAAGGTAGCAAGTAGTTCCTTTTGGGAGTGAGGAAAAACACTCTAAAATTGATTGTGGTGATTCCACTGAACCACTAAATTGTACACTTTCAATTAGTGAATTGTATTGTGTCTGAATTACATCTCAAAGACTGCATATAACCTGTGTGTAGGTATAATCATCAAAAGCAGCAGACCTAATATAAGGGTAGTTACTAATAAAAATATTTTTAAAATGACCGTGTGCTTACTCCAATTTTTTTAATCAAAAACTACTAAGACTTTCCAACAATAATCCAACTGGCTATTTTGTAAATGAGTATGTCTTAAATAAGAGACAAAGACGAATAACAAAAAATATCCCTATGCTTGAAGGCATATTGATATAATATCCAAGTTTCAAATGCCTGAGATACTCTGATTTTCTACATCACATATTTTACGATTAGATGGCTCAGTAATGCTTATTCATGTGAATGTACACTGGAAACAGTAAAGCACTATATAAACCTTACGAATTCCTAAATTCCTTTTACTTTAATTCCAGACTCATATAAACATCCTTCTACCTTTTGAAGAAATCATGAAATGCAAATATCCAATTCTACCTTAAAAAGTACTCGTTATTTTGAGAGCCAAGAACTACAGAAAATGCATAATTTACCTCTTAATGGAGACTCACAGATAAAGAGAATAGCAAATCTGAGCATCAAACACACGATTACTGCTCTCTGGTGCTTGAATTAAAAATGTAAACCACACAGCTGGAGCAAATGTCCAGAGTGACAAGAAGGGAGAAAATCTTACAGTTTTACAAAGAAGCGGCTCCCTCTCACTAATTTAGTGAAGTACTAAGAACTTAAAGAAAGGCTGCTCTGCAGCGAACCTTGCTCCTAGATAAAGGGAGTCCAGGATGCTGGCACACGAGAAGCACTAGAGAGGGTGCGATCCGATTGACTCTAGGTGCTACGGGATATTTTTCTACCGTCTTTTAATAACAAGGAATAAAAATGTCCCAATGAGGCAGGAGCAAGGCTTAGTTGCCTCCTGGCAAAGCTGTTCGAGCCGTCATAGACCCGGTCCGGGCAAAACCCTCACCCAACCTCCTCCCTCACCCCCAAGAACATCCAGTGGCGAGGTCCCTGAGGGAGAGGAGATCCAGCAGGCAGTCACTGGATGTGCGTGTTACTGAGCCTGTTTTGTTTTGTTTTGTTTTGTTTTGCTTTGCTTTGCTTTAAAAGAGAAAGGAAAAAAAAAAAACATTCCGATCAGGGCCAACCCTCGCTACCCCAGGGGAATTGGGGGAGGAGGCAGGAGGCCGGCGTAAAGCTAGAGAATAAAAGAACCAGCCCGCACTACCTGCCGCGCGGGCTGGCAGCAGAAGCAAGGCAAGGTAAAGGGCGGCGAGCAGGCCCGACGGGGACGGAAACTGGTCTCCGGTCTTCCCCGCCACCACCAGCGGCCCGAGCCTCCCACGTCCCGCCCAGAGTCGGCCCCCCAGCCCAGGCGCCGACCGCAGTCTCCCGCCCCGCACCGACCCTCCCAGGACGCGCTTCCTCCGCGCCGGACCCCCACCCGGGCCTCCCCGTGGGCTAAGGCGGCTCAGTTCAGTCCGCTTCTCCGCAGAGGTGACTCGCGCCGAGATGTAAACACTGCGAGACCAGCTGCGCCTGGCCCATCCCCCCGCCGGGGTCCGTCACCTCTTCCCTCGGTCTTGCCCCGCGCCCGGCGCTCCCCGAGGGCCAGCGCGCAGAGCGCCTCCCCTTTCTCCAAGTCCTCCGGCGCCCCGACCGTTGCCCAGGAACACTTCGTCCCTTTCCTCAACCCGCGGCTGGTGTCAGCAGCACAGCCTCCGGAAAACCCCGGAGCAAACAACACAGGCGCGGCGAGCGGAGGGAGGCGGCGGCACTCGGGACTGCGAGGCTTTTTCGCCGCGCCCTCCGCGCTCCCTCCCACCACCGTCGGCCGCCCGCGCTCTTACCTGCTCGCCGCCGCGTTGCCGGAGAAGACGCGGCGTCGCTTTCCCTCCCAGCAGGGCCGCGGACTAGCCACCGCCGTCGGCCGGGCGTCCGGAGGGAGCCAGGGCCTCCCTGGCAGCCCGAGCCGCTCCACAGGGAGAGGAGGAGACAAAACAGCGCCGCGCCGCGCCGCCCCGCCCCGCGTAGCGACCCCCCGCCCGCGCCGCCCCACCGACCCCCAACCGCCGAGGCGACGGCGGCGACACAGAGCCCGGCGCGGGGAGCAATGGTGGCCCCCGCCCTCGCTCCACTCCCGGCCCCCTCCCTTCACCCCCCGCCTCGGCTCCTCCCCCTCGGCCTCCAGCCGCCGCCACCAGGACACTCGAGTCCGCCTTCCCCCCACCCCCCAGCGCTCCTCCCCTCCCCAAGCGGCGGAGTGGGGGGGGGCGGCGGCACCGCCAGTCACCGCAGCGCCTGTCACACGCGGGCCGGCTATTTATACCCCGTGGGGCCCGCCGCCCTCGGCTCCCACCCACCCACTGAACCTGCCTCTTCGGGTCTCTTGAATCCCGCCCTTCCCTTTTCCCCAACTTCGCCGAAACCCGTCATCGCAGGTAAAGACACTCGCCACAGTTCCGCTCTTGGTCTGGGGCTCCCCCATGCCGTGTCGGGCTCCAGTCCGGTGCGACGCTCGGCCGCGCGGGACAGAAGAGTGGGGGCCGCCGGGCCGCGCCTGCACCTGCAGCGCCCGCCTGCCCCTTCTCGCAGCAGACCGGGGCCGCACGCACAACCCGGTGCAACTCCCTCCGGCCCCCCTGGGCCCCCAGCTGGCCTCCGCATCTCCAACCCGGGACGCCCGCCTCCATCTTCCCTAAGGGAAGGCTCCGCACTCGGGCAAGGTGACAGTAACTCGGGGCCGGGGGTTGGAGAAACTCATCGCCTGGGTCGTTGTTTCTCCACTCTCCAGCCGCCACTAAGTAAAAGGTGGGGGCGCCGGCGGAGGGGAGCGCGGCATCGGCCCCGCCCCCGGCCCCGCCCCCGCCGGTGACGCGAGTGGCGCACCGCCCTGCCTGCCTAGCGCCGGGGGGCACCGCCCGCTCCTCCTCCCGGCTCGCCGCCGCCGGCCCTTGAACACCCGCGGACCCCGCCCCATTCCCAGAAATTATTACCCGCCCAACGGCCCGGTCGCGCGGCGGTTAGTGGCCGCGTTTGCTGGCGGTGGGGCGGCGGGGCCCAGCGCGCAGCTGCGGAGCGCAGCGGGCAACCCCTCCACGCTGCCCCGAGAGTTCCTGGCGCCAGCATTGGCCCATTGTCGCTCCTCGCTCGGTCGCGGACGGAGAAGTAACTCAAGCCCGGCTATTGTTGGTGGCAGAATGCGGGGAGTGTTTGGGTGCGGGAGTGGTTTGATCTCAGAGCCTGCGGAATCGAAAATGAAAACCCAGCAGCAGCCAAAGCTTCTGGTTTCCACTCTCACACAAAGGGGAATCTCTGAGCTAGGCGCTCTCACGCGCCTTCAAGTACACAAAAGCCAATGACACGGTGCCCTGGGTGTCCTGCATTTATTTGGAGCTTCTAATGGTCTTACACACAGTTATGCAAACAAACTCCCCAATGTATCCCCCTACTTCTTCCCGCTGCCGCGGTTTCTTGAATTTGTTTCTTTAACAAAGACTGACTATCGCGGTGCGCGCGGGAGTTGGTTCCGATCCAGAGTCTGGCACTCTGTACCTTGCACCTGGCATAGTGTTTATTGCGTTCGTTTCTGGATCCCCAACCATACATTTTTTTCGGCTCCACCACCAGGCTTCAACGGACAAAAAACCTGCAGAATCTAAGTGTAGTAGTTCTTAAACAGAACGTGGGAATCATACCAGTAGCTCAGGATCAGAGTCACGGGAGTCTTCGCTGATTACCGTCCTTCAAGATCCAACGAATTTATCTCTTAAAAGCTCCTGTTGCCTGTTTACTTCTTCATTTCTTACAAAGCAATGGTGTGGGGGAGGGTCCTTTACTTATTTAAGGAATGTTTATTCCTTAAACATAGGGGAAATGAGATGACAAGGATAATTCACAGATAACCACTTAACTTTAACAGAGTGGTAGATTTCTATGTGATTCTTGGTACCTTTTAGAATTAAATATGTAAAGCCTTGATAGCATTCAAAATTTTAGTGCACAGTAAACAAGATACCACACACACAGTCCTGTTTTCTATGGCAGTATGTTAACCTTCTAGTTCTTGTAAAACAACATATCACATACAGTAACCATTGATCACTTTGATATTTCTAAGGGACTGCAATTAAGGGGCATGCAGGGACAAAGACTGCTATTATAAGTCAAGGTCAAATGATTTCTTGTCAGCGACTTTGAGAAGAAATATCCCTCTCCCACTGCCAATTGGAAGTTAGCTGGAAAGTCCCGATGAATTACAGTGGTAGATGACATTGTTCTCATTTCTTCTCTCAGGTGCAGGCACACACTTTGAAATGTTCCTGTGCAGTTAGTTCCTCTCCTCTGTGGTAGTGCCCCACCCCACTGAGACTGGGTTTTCCTCATCATGAGACTTCCTTCAGCAAAAGGAATGTGAGAAGTGGCTATGTGTCCTTTCTGAACTTAGCCTCAGGAGACTATTGTGACTTTCTACTTCTGTCGCATATCTGCCTTTCAGATGGGAAGAGCTTGCCTGACTTAGGGGGACTAGCCCAAGGAGAAGAGACACCAGAAGCAGACCTGAAATCGCTCCCAATTCGGAGCCCTTGATCTGCAGAGCAAAAGATTATTGTTGAAAGTGCTGTGTTTTGGCATGGTTTGCTATGCAGAATTTATGTTGCAATACAGCTGACTGATACACTAGCAGATGAAGCAATCTGCTCCCTTGAAGGTATTGACTTTGAAGGTGCCAATCATGATGTCACTGAGAGAGGTCTTTGGTAGTGTACCTTAAGAAGACTTACTCCTATTGTGGCAGGCCACATAAGAAACACGAGAGTGCAGAAACCCCAACAATCTTCTGAAGGCCTTGAAGTAATTGAAAAAAGATGGTCAGCTGTCCTCAATTTAAAAAAAAAAAAAAAAGCACTGCTAGAGTCAATACTAACTCCTAGAGACCCAGTGGACAAAGTGGTTGTTTAAAAGTTTCCGAGGTTGTTTAAAAGTTAGGGTGGACTAGAGGAACAAGTCCAGAGGCACTCATGTATATACAAAAGAGCTTCATATTCAATAGCAGTTGAATATTGAGAAAACAGCCCAGCCCAGTCCAGATCAAGTCCCTAAGTCTGATATTAGCTCATCTGTCCCATACTGATCTATAAATTCCTTTTCAGACTCACAAAACACATGTAATGATGCCAAATGCAGAAAGATAACAGGCCAGTGGTGGAAAGTCTTGCAGATCCAATGGTGGTGTAAGCACCTCAGCACTGGCACGAGTGTGCAGGGCTCTACAGTAGCTCCAGAGATCTTATCCGCAATGTCAAGGAGACAGTGTCTGTGTCTTGCCTCCAGTGAGCTATTTGGAGTACCTCCAAATGAGGTCAAGCAATGACCTGATTGACAGGCTAAACTCCACCCCTTCACTCTTTTTTTTTTTCAATCCTTTTTTTTCTCCTTTCCAATGATTTTATTGGGGGCTCTTACAGCTCTTAAAACATTCCAGACATCATTTGTTTGTTTTTGTTTGTTTGTTTGTTTGTTTGGCATCACTGCTCTCCGGTGGTGGGAGTAGGAGGCCCAGCCCCATTGCTGGAATAGAACCTCCGTCCCAGTAGGCCGCAGTCCCGCACACAACCACTATGCCACCGGGACTCAGCCTTCCAGATTATTTGTATCAAGCATATTTGTACACATGTTGCCATCTTCATTTCCAAATATTTTCTACTTGAACGCTTGGTATAAGCTCCTCTTTCCCCCTCTTTTTTTTATAAATCCTTTTATTGGGGGGTTCATACAACTCTTATCACAATCTATACATAAGTCCATTGTGTGTCAAGCACATCTGTATATCCACTGCCTTCTTCATTCTCATAACGTCTGCTTTCTATCTAAGCCTTTGGCATGGGCTCCTCATTTTTTCCTGCTCCCTGTCCAATATACCCTTGATAATTTATAAATTATTATTACTTTGTCCTGTCTTACACTGTCCGATGTCTCCCTTCACCAGCATCCCCATTGTCCATACCACAGGGAAGAGGCTAAATGTAGATCCTTATAATCGGTTCTCCCTTTCTACCCCACCTTCCCTACACCCTCCCAGTATCATGCCTCTCACCACTGGTCCTAAAGGGATCATCTGTCCTGGATTCCCCATGTTTCCAGCTCCTATCTGTACCAGTGTATATCCTCTGTTCTAGCTGGATTTGTAAGGTAGAATTGGGATCATGATAGTGGGACAGAGGAAGCACTGAAGAACTAAAGGAAAGTTGTATGTTTCATCATTGCTACACTGCACCCTAGCTAGTTTGTCCTTCCCTGCAACCCCTCTGTAAGGAGAAGTCTGATACCTACAGATAGACGTTGGTTCCCCAACCTGTACTTCCCCTCATTTACAATAATAAATTTTTTAGTTCCTTGATGCCTAATACCTGATCCCTTCAACACCTCGCAGTCACACAGACTGGTGTGCTTCTTCCACGTGGGCTTTGTTGCTTCTGAGCTAGATGGCTGCTTGTTTATCTTCAAGCCTTTAAGACCCCAGATGCTAAATATTTTGATAGCCAACACCATCAGCTTTCTTCACCACATTTGCTTACGTGTATATTTGTCTTCAGCGATCCCCACAGGAAAGTGGGGACACAATGATATGATTTTATGTTCTTTGATTCCTGATAACTGATTCCTTTGACACTCGTGGTCACACAGACTCCACCCCTTCACTTTTAATAGTCTCAAATTGGCACCAGATTAAGTAACTACCACAGATTGTACATTACACAGGAGCTGAAAACCTTTGTCACTCAAAGTGCCTGATTGGGTCCAAACTGCTGACCTTGTGGTTAGGAGCCTAAGAGGTAATCCAGTACTCCACCAGGACTATTTCAGGAGTCTGAGAAATAAGCTAATTATTAATGCAAGATCTAAATATTAGCTTTTTGATTTGTTTTTTAAGCCAATTGTTTTTTTAACTATACAAATGATTTGTCTCACCAACTCAAAAAATAAACAGATGTTTTTTTTTGGTTTTTTTGTTGTTTTTTTTAGGCATCACTGCCGTCTGGTGGTGGGAGTAGGAGGCCCAGCCTTTGCTCCTGTGAACTAGAATTGAACCTCCATCCCAGTGAGCCACAGTCCCGCGCACAACCACTACGCCACCGGGGCTCAGCCAAACAGGTGTTTTAAAGTCCAATTTTTCCTTCCATTTCATTCCTCTTTCTGGTCCTCATTTAACCTTTCACATCTGCTCAGCTTTCCCATTCCTTTTCTATAAGTAACCAAAGCTGATAACTTAGCCTGTAAGTTCCCAGAGACTTTTTGTGCATTTATATGTATATTAACCAAAAACCAAGCCAAATCTACTGCCATCAAGTTGATGCCAACTCATAGCAAGTCTACCGGACAGGATAAGACTGGTCCCTGTGAGTTTCTGAGACTATAACCCTTTACAGGAACAGAAAGCCCTGTCAATCTCTCATATATACATATATCTGGGTTTATATTGATCAACTATAAAAGCAATTAGGAAGAATGTTTTTATACTTCTTTCCCCTGAATTTACAACTATCTTCCATATATATATACACATTTATATTTATAAAGTTTCTTTTTTAAAAAATTCAGCCTGCTATTAGTATGGCAGGGTAGCCAAGGGAAGAGATTTTTCTGTTCATATCAGAATGTTAAAATCCCTTTAGCCCCAGTATGGGGCCTTTATTGAGATGTCACCCAGTGTAACTCACTGTGATCTGGTCACTTCAACTCATACCAACCTTACATAGGGTTTCCAATACTATAAACCTTTACAGGAGCAGAAAACCTCATCTTTCTGAGCAACTGGTGGGTTTAAACCACTGACCTTGCCTAATGTCTAACCCACAGTGCCAACAGCACTCCATCACCTAGTATAAAACCAATCAAATTTACTGCCATCAAGTCAATTCTGACCACAGTGACCCCATAGTACAGGGCAGAATTGCCCCAGTAGATTTCTGAGACTGTATATTTTTTTTTTTGTGGGCATCACTGCTCTCCGGCGGTGGGAGTAGGAGGCCCAGCCCCACTGCTGGAATTGAACCTCCGTCCCAGTGGGCCGCAGTCCTGCGCACAACCACTACGCCACCGGGGCTCAGCCCCTGAGACTGTATATTTTTACAAAAGTAAAAAATCTCGTATTTCTCCCAGGGAGCAACTAGTGGTTTCAAACTACTGAACTTGCAGTTATCAGCCCTACACATAGGCCCCTCTACACTATCAGGGCTCCTCTTCACCCAGTATGGGAGGTGATAATCAAACTGAGGACCACAAAGTTAGGCTAAGCTCTCAAAGAGGGAGCTGATAAATCAATTGCTCCTGTCAACGCAGAAATTTGCATTGTTGAATGGATCCTTTCAGGTGTGGAGTTATATTTGATTGAGGCCATGTCCTGTTATACATTTCAGTGAACATTCCAAGAGAGCAAGGTGGGAGCTGCAATACCTTCTGATAACTTAACCTGGAAAGTCACACACCTCTGCTTCTTACACAGACTATGTATGTCTTTGGACCAGCCCGACATTCACAAGACTACACAAGGACATGAATACCAAGAGGTGAGGAAGTTTGAATCCAGTATTGGAGCTGGCCACCACAAGAGGTTTCCACATAGCAGACTGACACGATCTTTAAACTCATTGGATTCCCTCAGTGTGTGACAATTCCCAGGCTGCCAACAGCTGTGCAGACTTAAAAAATAAAGCTAGGAAAAATTTTTCTTCTTTTGCCTCTTAAAGAACAAGCAGCTCTGGGCAACAATCCAGTTGTATTCTAGCGCTAGCATGGGCCTAACTTGAGAGTCACTACATCTTTCTTTCCCACACCTTCTTAGATTTCTACAGAGAAAGTCACTATAATCATATATTTCCCATGCTCTGGATCTGGGAGTGCTGTGGGCTAGCAAGTGGGCTATCTATCAATCCCAGCTAGGTTGGTGCTTCAGACCACTGTGAAGAGCTATTGTCCTGGACTACTGAATATGTAGACTTATGTGTATGGAAATGCCTGCCATATGCTTAAGGTCAATAAATAATAGCTACTCTTGTTTCTTGTTTCACTTTCTCCATCTCTATGATGGAAATAATAGTACCTTTCTTTTGGGCTTCTAAATATTAAATGAGAAGCACTTAAAACAATGCCTAACCCAGAGAAAGCATCCTGAAAGGGTTGACCTTTATTACTATTATCTTGCCATGATTGTGCCCTCTCTATTGCAAGTTTCTTGGGGAAAATGACATTATTTTACACAACTTATAAACTTGAGTGATTCAAATGGTATCTTGTACATAGGATTCACTTAATCACTAGCTATATCAGATTACGGTCCTCCACCTCCAGAATATTGGCTTGCATCAACTAATTTTTATAATTTTACTAAAGAAATAAAAGGAAAGTATACACAAATACCAGAGTGACTTCCCTGCCCTCTATGCTATCTTCTACAAATTTCTTCTTTGTAAGGACTCCTCCAGGTGGCGCTGAACAATCTTATTCCTGGATAAAAAACTACCCAAGTATCAGAGTGGGACTGAAGTTCCTTGGAGAGAAAGGTTGATTTTTTTTCTGGCTTCATTTTGTCAAGGACACTTTGACTATGGAAACTGTAAAACTAGTAAGTAATATGTTTTGAAATTACCTGGAAAATGATGCCAGCACCCCAAGAAATTGAAAATATATTCCTAGATTAGTAACTGATGCCATGGTTAGCTCTATTGTGGTTGTTCCATCTTTTAAAGAAAAGCAATCATATCAAGGGATATCAAAATTTTGATGATGAATAATTAATACAAGGTCTGTTAGTTTGGGTAGACTAGAAAAACAAATTCATAAATATGCATATGTAGTAAGAGAGAGTCTTCTATAAAGAGTAATTGTACATTAAGAAAACATCCCAACCCAGTCCAGATCAAGTCCATAAGTCCAATATTAGCCCATATACCTGACAACAATCTACAAAGTCCGTCAGACTCACGAAACACATACAATGATGCCAAATGCAGGATGATCACAAACCAGTGGGTAGAAAGTCTTTGGATCTAGTGGTGTAAGTATCTCGGCGCTGGCAGGAGTCTCCCTGTGGCTTCTCTAGATCCAGGTTTCTTGCTGCATCAGGGTAGGTCCATGTCACTTCTCAGGGGTGTCTCACAGGGGAGCCAACCTTGTTGGTCGAGTCTCTTAGGCAGCAAGAATTGTCAGTAGAGCATCTCCAAGGAAGTGAACCAATAGAGATAGTGTCTCCTCAAATTGACACCAGATTAGGTGACTGCCACATGGGCCTTTAAAAAAAGAGAAAATCCACTGTATCCAGTTGATTCTGACTCATAGGGACCAGCTAGGACAGGGTAGACCTGCAGAGCAGCTGGTGGGTCTGAACCTCTGGCACTGCTGTTGGTAGCCCAGTGATTACCCCTCAGCATCCCTGTGTTCTATTTGTTCAAAAGGCTCCATTGCCAGCAGTGAACTCATTGCTGTTTGTTAGGTACCATTGAGTCGGGTCCATCCATTAAAACAGAATGAAATGCTGCCCAGCGCTGCACCGTGCTCACACTTGTCCCTTTACTCAGGAGCATTGCTGCAGTCACTGTGTCAACCCCTCTCCTGGAGGGCCTTCGTCTTTTTCACTGTCCATTTCCTATACATGTACTTACTTCAAAAGATCGTCCTCTTCTACTCTCCCACCTTTCAAAGGGACCACCACATAGAGACCACATTCAGATGGCACCATCACTGAAATGAGAGAGATGTCAACCAGAGAAATACTACTACTCTGTCTAGGTTTAACAAATGGGAAAAATGTTATTTCCTAGCAGCTAAGGTGATAACTTCTCTGAAAAACTCCACCTTTGTTGGGGAAATGCCTGATTAGCCTCTTGGAAGAGGAAAGCCTATGTAAATAAAGGTCATGCGTAATATAGGTCAAGAAATGTGTTGATTGCCATGGGTAGGGAGGATGTAGAGGGAAGTCCAAGAGATCACTGAAAGTTAACAAGGCCCCAGACCTGTAAGCTACAACTTACCCTTCCACAGCATAAAACTTTTGTAAAATTACTAACCTCACAAAAAAATTGGCTGTGGACTTCTGGTGAAAATCAAGGAAGAGGGAGCTCCTGGTGTCCGGATCTTGGTCACCTGAGGCCAAAACAGGGGCACCTGTGAGGACGAAGCTGAAGGGACTGCACGGACAGCTCCAAGCTGCACCTGGACTCTCCGAGTCCATGAAATCATGCCAGAGTCACTCCGGTGAGTAACGAAAGCAGAACATTTCACCTGATGAAACCAGACAAACCATTCTCACCACGAGAGCACAAATAAATGATGCAATGGGCAGGAAGGTCGTTGCTGTGCGTGGTGAAGTGAAATTTCACTTCATTTGCTCCTTTGGTCCGTGTCTCTGTAATTCCACCAAAGGACTAGATGGGACCAGGCCCGTGGTTCTCAACCTTCCTAATGCTCCGACCCTTTCAGACAGTTCCTCATGTTGTGGTGACCCCCAATCATAGCATTATTTTCGTAGCTACTTCATAACTGTAATTTTGCTACTGTTATGGATCAGTAAATATCTGATATGTAGGATATATTTTCATTGTTACAAATTGAACATAATTAAAGCATAGTGATTCATCACAAAGCCAATATGTAATTATATATTGTGAATTATTTATTTTTAATTACAAATAAATGAAATCTTGTCTCAGCATGGTGTAACATGGGTAGCAATCTTCACACCAGCTACTCATATGTGGGCATATGTGCATGTGGGTGGATTATTATTATACCTGGAGACTATAGAGGAGCAGTGTCTTGATACCTAAGACCATCAGAAATATGTGTTTTCTGATCGTCTCAGGTGACACCTGTAAAAGGGTCACTCAACCTCCAAAGGTGTCATAACCCACAGGTTGAGAACCACTGGGCTAGGCCAATAGAGCCTGTGAAGCAGTAAGAGAGGGAATGGGTCTGTTTTAGTTGCTATTCATTCCTCTTTGTATAAGATAGTCATTCCAGAAGCAGGAACAGAAGGAATTCCAGGACCAACAAGGAGGAAGAGGGGCTAGCCATGGATGTTCTTTCGAGATGTCCTTCTGAAGGGGCAAGATCCCTGGTGCTCATGGGTGGGACTGCTAACCACAAGGTCAGCCCGGAAGAAAGACCAGACTTCCTACCCATCAAAAGTCTACTCCACGGGGGTAGTTCGACCCCACCCAACAGGGTCGCCGTGAGGGTTTCAAGTCAGCTGAAGCGACCGAGTAGGCAGAAGCCATGCCACACAGAAACGTTTGCCATCAACCAAGGTCCAGGGGGGCCTGCTGGTGTTTCAGCCAAATACAGAGAACTGGGGGATTCAAGAAGCTCTTGAAGTTTCTTCTGCGAGCACAACACAAAGTTGCTGCCTCCAGAGGGCTTCAATAATACAATGAAGATGCACACGTTATACAGTGATCCTTCGGTTGCCAGCATCAATTCATTCCAAGTTCACATTTGAACCTGGAAGAGTTTGTGAACTAAACATATTTTTCCCCATAGGAAATAATGGAAAACCAAATGATGGGTTCTGAGGCCTCCAAACAATACTTGCAAATTCATTTCTTTCAGAATTTGACACAGTTAACAGCCTACACTGTGGAAATCCCCCTGAAAATATTTAAACCCAACAAACACAGTACATCACCTATCAAAACACAATTCGGAAATATAATTTATTATTATCTTGGAAGTTGCCGGCCATCCTGGGAGCTGGGGAGAAATCGGAGAAGGAGGAGAACTATAATTTTGGAAGCGTGTCTGCACAAAGACTGCAGGCAGTACACTTGCTGAGATCTTCCCTCTCCTTCCGCACCCCTACTCACCTATTTGCTCTCTGGGTTCTTTGTTTCATGGTTAATGATTCCACTCCTTTTGTTACATTATCTGCTTTAATCACATCTCTCCCCCCAAATGTTAATAATATCAATTATCAGGAAACCTGACCTCTGAGTTAAAGCCCCACCTGGCTGTGAGACCCCCTCCCACACCATATTGTACTCGGCCACCAAATCAGACACGTGGCAGCCGCCTGATTCCAGCTTTGCAATGATCTCTTTCTTTAACTCTATTGTCACTCTTGCTGTTTCCGTCTCAGTGTTCCTGCTGATGTTCCTGACTTTCCTTGGAGCCATGGTTATGATAGTTTACCCAAACAAAGCACCAGGAAAAAGCATGAGGATGGATGTTGTCACTAACACAAGCAACATACTGTATATGTCTGAGCAAGAGTGGAGCTAGATTGAACCATCACCCCTTTGTGTCCCAGGGAGTCATGATACATGACTCACTTCTGGCCTGTACAGATTTTTCAAGGTTGCTTTTTAGTTGACAATCAAACAAAGTTACCACCACTGTGCAGAATACCACCCCCCCACCCCCACCCCCTGACCCTAAACTTTGCTGTAGGAGAAGGTATACCCTACGAATGATGTGACAAAAAGCAGGTTTTGCAATGACCACCAAACCAGACCACCAAACCAAATTCACTGCCATGGAGGAGATGCCAACTCATAGCTTTTGGTAGAATGTAAGTTCCAAGATCTAGAAATGTAGTAACCAGGACGCTTATGAATCTCATTACTGGTTTTCAAACTGCTCACCCTGAGGTTAACAGCTCAATCTATAACCACTATGCCACCAGGGCTCCTACAGTGATCACAGGAAATGATTAAGACTCCAGACCATGTGACAAAGCAAACAAGTTTTGCAACTATCACAAGAAACCATTATCTATACCTCCACAATCCCCTCAAGCACTATATCTCATTGCTGATCTCAATAGAAGATCCATGGTTCTTGGCTACCTATCTTAAGGCCTTGCTTCCTTCTGTCCTGAGTAAGAAGACTATCTCTACTGATTGAGTTTAAAGGAATTTTTATTGTAATGGAGGCAGTTGCTAGATTTTGAATTTACAGCATTGAAATCTTACATTATGTTATATTTCTAGCATCTTGATTAACCCTCTCAATCAAGACCAGGGACATGAGATCAGAGGAGTCATAGTACAGAGACCAGAGACCCTGAGACTGAAAGCAAGAGTTGTGATCTTGCTTCCTGGCCCAGAAACAAGACAGAAACTAAGGGACCTTGTAGCTGGGAAACTGTGGATTAGAGAAACTTGGCTAATCTCCCTAATGCTTTATGATCCTGACTTGTGGTGACCTGTTGTGAGTTCTGTGTAGTCTTTGTGATGAATTAGCGAACCTGTCCAGCCATGGGAGGAATAGTTGGTGTCAGGATGGGGTAAGAGAAGGATAGAGCGTGACAGTATGTGTGGCCATTGTCCTATGGCAATCAACATTGGGCAAATACCATCTACACTTGTGTATAAGCCGAGGTTTTCAGCACATTTTTATGCAGTATTGTGGTAAAATTAGGTGCCTTGGCTGATTATTTGGATTAACTCATACTCGAGTATATACAGTAACAAAATATGGGGAAATGATTTACACTAGAGATTGCTATACTGTACCATAGCATCTTCTCAGCTCCTATCCAGAAATAGATGGCTCTAAAACAAAAATATCAATAGGAATTCTGTTCCTGCTAATCTTAATATTTAGGATTTTTTATTTTTTAAGATAGTTGACTTTTTCCCTTATGAATGTAATACAAGGCTATTTTGAAAGACTTTTAACAAGCATGTAGCCATGCCTCTTTACTGGACAAAGTAAATTAATCCTTCCCAGTTCCAGTTCCATCAGGTCAACTTTAGGCCATATGGTGGTGTCACGTGACTGAGAATAGAATTGAGCTCTACAGAGTTTTCACCGGTAGCTTTTTCAGAAGTAGATCACCAGGCCTTTCTTCCCATACTCCAGAGTTGATGCCAACCTCCAACCTTTTGATTGCAGCCAGGTGACTTCATCACTTACATTACTTGAGGATTCTGATTTAATCTTTGTTGTTGTCAATTGATGGTGAGTAATCACTATTTACGGTGACTGTGTATTACAGGGTAGAACTGCATCATAAGTTGTCTTGACAGTAATATTAATGAAAATAGATGATCAGATCTTCTCTTCTGGGGTACCACTGGATAGATTTTGAACTGCCAACTTTTAGGTAGCAGTTGAGCACAAAGTGTTGGAGCCATTGTGATGATTAAGATTTTTGTGACAACTTGGCTGGGCCGGGATTCTCAGTACTTGGGCAGTGAGAACAAAATAACTCACCTACAATGAGATCTAACACAATGTAATCCAGGGATGTGAAAATGTAAAATACCTTGGAAAATGTATTGTTGTAGATACAGTTAGGTTAAAATTTAGCACCCTATCATTTGATCTTTCCAGTTAGTATTTTTTGCTTTCTTATTGAAGTTTTTCTTTTACTTTGTTATTCTTGTTTGGTTGGTTGGTTTTCAATGTTTTTCTATGTATGAAACCCAGGAATAGTAAATCTAGAGACAGTAACTGGATTAATGGTTCTTTGGGAGTGTGGCAAGGTGGTTGGGGGAAATGGCGAGCAAATAGTGATGAGTACAAAATTGAAGAAAATGTTCTAAAACAGGTTGTGGTGATGATTGTACAACTCCTCTTGATGTGATTGAGTTATTGAATTGTATGACATGAATTTTATGACAATAAAACTGGGGGGCCCTGAATAAAATGATTTTAATTTTTTTTTGTTTTTGTTTTGGGCATCACTGCTCTCTGGTGGTGGGAGTAGGAGGCCCAGCCCCACTGCTGGAATTGAACCTCCATCCCTGTGGGCTGCAGTCCCGCGCACAACCACTACACCACCGGGGCTCAGCCCAAAATGATTTTAACTTTTAAAAAAGCTTATGGAGAGGGTTCAAGTAAAAATTTTTTGGAAATGATGGCAACATATGTACAAGTATGCTTGATTCAATTGATGTATGAAATGTTACAAGAGCTGTAAGAGCCCCCAATAAAATGACTTAAAAAAAACTGGGGAGAAAAAAAAAACAAAGAAAAAAATGTATCCTAGAGCTGAGCCCCAGTGGTGTAGTGATGATGTGTGGGACTGCGGTCCACTGGGTTGGCGCTTCAAATCCAGCAGCCGCTCTCCAGGAGCAAGATTGGGCCTCCTACTCCCACCAGAGGGCAGTGATGCCCCCCTCAAAAAAGAAATGTATCTGAACCAAATTGAGATAGTTTGGAAGGGTAAAATGCACCACATGTAGGAAACTTAGTACTAAGAAAAAGATATAAAATAGTTCATTAATTCTTTTTGGTTTCATGACATTTTGACCTAAAAATATTTTGGATAGGGGCTGAGCCCCGGTGGCGTAGTGGTTGTGCGCGGGACTGCGGCCCCCTGGGACGGAGGTTCAATTCCAGCAGTGGGGCTGGGCCTCCTACTCCCACCACCGGAGAGCAGTGATGTCCCCCCCAAAAAATATTTTGGATAAATTGACCTACATAAAATATACTAATAAAATTAACCTCACCTGGTTTGTGTTTTTTTTTTGGGGGGGGGGGGAGCATCACGGCTCTCCGGTGGTGGGAGTAGGAGGCCAAGCCCCACTGCTGGAATTGAACCTCCGTCCCAGGGGGCCGCAGTCCCGCGCACAACCACTACACCACCAGGGCTCAGACCTGTATTTTGTTTTAATAGATCTACTAAAACACTGACAGTCATACACATGGCTGACTAAATTTTTGCTGAATAGTGCTGTTCTGGACAAAATTTCATACAACAGGAAGTTCTTATCCTTTATTCACCCAGCCTGGAAAAACGGTGGGGAGACAATTCTACCAGAAAAGGAAAATTTCAAATTTAAATCAAGATATTATTCTTACAATGGAATACTGCAATATTTCTTTTAAACTATGTCTAAACCAAAAGTCTTTTCCAGCTCCATCATTTTATGAAGTTTTAGTTTTAGGTTTAGCTAAAAAATGACGTTTCTCTGGTCTTCTTCCTAATAACTTACCCAAAATATGTTTAAAAGGAATCTTCCCATGTGGGATAAAACTGTAAAGCATAATACTTGTCTAGTTGGAGTATAATTTTATTACTGAAAGACTCTTACATGTATAAAAACTTAAAATGAAAATCAAAGTAACAGTAAGATTAGAAGTATTTTTTATAAATATAAAAATCTAGCCTTTGTGTTTTTGTTTAGAAAATGAACATACATTGAAAGAGTCCTTTTGAGCTGAGCCCTGGTGGCGTAGTGGTTGTGCGCGGGACTGCGACCCACTGGGATGGAGGTTCAATTCCCACTCACAGGAGCAAAGGCTGGGCCTCCTACTCCCACCACCAGGGCAGTGATGCCTAAAAGAAATAAAAATAAATAAAAATAAAAATAAATAAATAAAAATAAATTTTTTAAGAGTCCTTTTGATTTCTTTCTTTTTTTTTTTTGGAGGGGGGGGCATCACTGCTCTCCGGCGGTGGGAGTAGGAGGCCCAGCCCCACTGCTGGAATTGAACCTCCGTCCCAGTGGGCCGCAGTCCCGTGCACAACCACTACGCCACTGGGGCTCAGCCCCTTTTGATTTCTTATTTTAGCCTAGTTAGCATTTACATTTAGTAGGAAGCTTGTCTCTTTCAATGTTCTCAGTTCAGCCTCTTCTTTGGAGCCTCACACACAAATTCTCAAGACAAGTGTTGAGTCCTGGTGGCACAGTGGGTGAAGTATTGGACTGCTCACCACAAAGTTACCCATTCAAAACCACCAGCTGTTCTGATGGAGAAAGCTGAGACCCACTGCACATATGAAGATACACTGCTGTGTAAATCTGACTTGACCAGTCAAAACCTTGTCAGTTAATCTCCCCTCTGATGCATGCTTGACCTGATTTGGTTTTCAGCAATTCCTGTATTTTTGTTTTGTTTTAGTTCATGTGAGGTGCTATGTCCTTGGAGGTCACCCTCTTAAAGTTGTATTATATGTTTTTCAGTAAATGAAACCCAGGATTGAGGAATCTACAGGGAAAGTAAGTGTTTGGGAAGGGAGCACAGTTGTGGGGGTGAGGTAAAAGGGAGGGGATGCCAAAGATTCCAGGAAAAATAAGAGTGTCTGGAAACTGATTGTGGTAGCAATTGTACAATTCTGCTTGATGTGGTTGAACAATGGAATGATACGATGTATCTATTGAATCCCAATTAATAATAAATTTAATAATATATATTAAGACATTAAACCACACACACACACACTAGATAGACAGCCTTGGAAACCCATAAGGGCAATTCTATTCCAGCCTATAGCATCACTATGAGTCAGAATTGACTCAATGGTAGTGAATTTTTAATGCTTGGAACCAAATCTCACTTTCTAGCACAAAAGAGCAATTGCATAAATACTTCCTTCCTGACATGCAACTGCCATTGGGTTTAATTTTAACTTTTTTTTTTTCTTAGGCATCACTGCCCTCAGGTGGTGGGAGTAGGAGGCCCAGCCTTTGATCCTGGGAGCCGGAATTGAACCTCCAACTCAGTGGGCCGCAGTCCCGCGCACAACCACTACGCCACTGGGGCTCAGCCCTCCATTGGGTTTAATTTTAAACCACATCCTTTTCAACCAATTCTCCTTCTAGTCTTCTGCTCCAGTTTTTCTCTCTCCCTCTCCCGCCCCTTGCCTGTCTCTCTAAGTCTGAACCTCTGGCGAACAAGGTATTTGAAGCTCTCTCTGACATAATGCCCTCTTCTGTTTAAAAGTTTCAGTGCACATCCACACAAGTTTCCTCCTTTGCCAGCAGCCTATAAGAGCATCCAATTACTGGGAGCAACCCTCCTGGGTTGGCCTGCAGGTTGGAACATGTGTAAATGGAAGCTTCTGACAAACGTGAGGGAAACAAAGGTATTCAAAAGAACTTATGGTTCATTAGCTTGACAACAGGATATCCCCAAATTAGAGGGTTTCACCTTCTTTTTCCATGCTTATGACTGAAAGTCTTTTAAACTCCCAAAGTCTCTGCCTTACTAAATGGCAATGCTCTTTTATAGACCAAATAAAGACGTTTGTGTTCTCTTAAGCAGGTTTCTCATCTCTCTCCTTATACTACTGCTGACGTGTTTTTAATTGTGCTGACAGTTGTCTAAAGGCAGCTTTCTCCCATCTAATCAAAATGTCACTAGGTGTTGGGGTGTGTGTGTGTGGGGGGGGTGTCCATTGAAAAGCCTTTTGACAGAGACGTTCATAGACTAAAGAATGGGAGCAACTTCTGTGAATGGCCCACAGGCTTCCTTCTTCAGTGTGGCCTGACATCACTTCAGTCTCCATGACTCCAACTCAGATGTCTCACAACTGATGCTCTCCAGGACAAGAAGCGAGGGTGACTTAGCCACCAATTGACACTGCTAACCACAACGTTGACAATTCAAATTTCCCAGCCACTTAGCGAGGGAAAGACAGGCAGCCTGCTGCTTCTAACCTGCATGGAAGCTCAGAAATCCTTGAAGAGTTCTACTCTGCCCTAGAACCTCGCTGAGTTCAAAGGGACTGAGGGGCAGGGGTTGATTTGGGGTAACCTGTTTGAGTTCATAAGCTGCCTTCTTGACACTTGGAACACATTCAAACCATACCTTTACCACTGGAGCCTGGCATCTTGGTTACATCCCATAAAACAGTGAGAGCTGTCCTTTTCCATGTCTGAAGGTCCCCTACGGGCAGTTGGAAGAGAATCAGAAGAGCCCGGAGTCAGTCATAAAGACTAACAGGGGGTTGGAGGGTGCTGTGGAGAGGGGCGGGGGTTGGGACAAATGGCCCAGGTGGGCTTAATTCAGTCAATTCTATCAATACCTTTGACTGTGCCTCCCAGCCATACCTCAAATACCTTGACCAAGACCACCCCTTCTTCTTCTTCACCTTCGGCTCCTGTCCAGTGCCAGCCGGGCAGTCACTGGCCTCAGGCTACCGCGTGTGAATGTGCAATCACACGAGTCTGCCCATGCTTAGTGACTGAAAGACACTTCTTCTGTCCTTTATAAAAACCCAGTTGCATCACAAACCAAGCTTCCCGTGAGTGAATTCTTTTTCATGTGAAACCAAGAACTGAGGTATTTTTCCCCCTAAAAATCTAACAGCTTCAGTGATATGGGGAAGTATCCACATAAAATTTTTATACCACCCCTGACCTCAAAATATGTGCTTGAAAAAAAAGAAAAGAAAAAGTTTGTTTTTCATAGCACACATACACATTCTCTTCTTTGAAGACATCCTAATAAGACTAAGTTGAGTTTATTACTGAAAGAACTTGTCTGCAGCCATCTAAGATCTGAAGCTTAAACATATTTGTTTAGAATAAACCTGTTCGTGTATGAA
>PVJH01015567.1:0-53123 GCA_004026705.1 Nesogale talazaci
GGGCCGGCAAGGAGACTTTGGTGTACTTCCGGCTGCCACAAGAGCCTAGGGGTGAGGGTGTCAATGGAGGTTCAGGATAGTATTGATTCTCACCTGCCATGCAGGATACCCTGGCCCCACAGCCGGACCACTTCCTGCCTCTGCGGCCCTCGCACATCTCTGTTAGTGCGAATGTGGTCGTTGTCATGAAACTGGGCACGTTTCATTGTAGCTTCTGGACTAGCACAGACTAGGAAGAAACACCTAGAAATCTGCTTCTGAAAAGCAGCCTCTAAAAGCAGCAGTGAGACCTGGCACTGGCACAGAACTAGGCAGGGCTTCCTTGCGTTCCGTGCCACTGTCACAAAGGGTCAGGCTAATAAGTCTGGTGACGACAAGATTTCTGTTCTCCCAGCCATTGAGTTGATTCAGACTCACAGAGACCCTACAAAAAAGCAAACTCACTGCCACCGAGTCAACGCTCACTCACAGCCCCCGCCCCCTGAGGGTTTCGGAGCCTGGAACCATTTCTGGGAGTGGAAATGCCAGTCTTTCTCCCTCGGTGCAGCCCATAGCCCACCGCAGAACCACGACCCCACCAGAGCTCCTCACTGCAGCCGCATAGAGCAGAGCAAAACTGCCCCTGGGGATTCTAAGACTGTACCCCTGTATAAGACTAGGCAGCCCCATGGTTCTCCCTGCCGGGTCACTGGTGGTTTTGAATTGCTGACCTTGCAGTTAGTAGCCCAACAAGTATCCATTGTGCCACCAAACGTCCTTCAACAACAAAGACTAAGGAACATATTTCCAACACTATTCAGAAAAGCACTCTTCCAAATGCTAGCTGCTCTAGTTTATTACAGCTGTTGTTTTAGATGAATATTCAAGCACTTGGGTTTATATATCCGTTTTGGATGACCTCTGTCACCGAATTATCCAGAGAACCTGACAAACCATAGGTTATGGCAGATTGTAAAATGCTGACAATTCCCCTCCCCGAATATCCACTCTTCTGCACTGTGACTCTGCAGCTTCTCTCAACAAAAGGTGGCACCCGTATTTTTCCCTTTTCTGAATATGGGCTCGTCTTTTGTGGCTTGCTTTGATCAACAGAATGTGGTGGAAATGATGCTGGGCCAGTTCTAAGTTTCATCTCTAGAAGTTTGTGCACTTCTCTTTTGGCACGCTGCCCAGCAGTCACGTGACTTCACCCAGGCCAGCCTGCTCCAGGATGAGAGGCCATGCGGAGCAGAGGTGAGCATCCCAAAGCAGCCAGTTCCCAGCTGGCCCCCGCTGAACCGACCGACCGCGGGCTGGAGATGGACGAGTTAAGCCTCAGCTGAAGAAACACCCGTATTCAGTCATACCCAATTTGATGGACTATAAAGTCGTAAGCCGAGTAAGGGGCTACTGTGATGAAGCTGTGGAAAGGTTTGTTATCCAGCTACCTTTGGGACAGACTACAGTTCCTACATTTGGACCTATAAGCTGTGGTCCTGGAATATGGGACCTAGGACAGTGCCATTCCTCAGACCCTCTGTGGTTCCATTTGAGCAGCCAATCTCCACACACCATCTCCATCATCCGCCTGACAACATTCTGAAGTCAATCTGGAATTAAAACCACCACTAAACTCCCTGCCACCAAGTCCATTCCAATTCATAGTGAGCCTATAAGATAGACTAGAACTGGCCCTCTGGGTCTCCAAAACTGTAACTCTTTAAGGGAGTAGAAAGCTGCATCTTTCTCCCAAGGAGCAACTGGTGGTTCTGAACTGCAGACCTTGCAGTTAGCAGCCCAGCAAGCATTTTTTACATGTAGAATCACAACTCTTAAAATCATGACTTCTAGAATATGATTATCAGAATAGCTTTAAAAAATAATAATCCATTAAGTAATGCAACAGGTAGCACACACAGATGTGATCCGAGAAATATGTATCGCCCCTCTAGCAAGTTGCTGATACACTTGAAAAGGGCAAGAAGAAAACTCAGGCACAGGAGTGAACTATGGTGTACACCAAGACTCTGACTGGTAACGAGTATAACAGGGGAACAAACGAGAGAAAGTTTCACCGAAGACATAGAAAATTCCTTGAAACATGGCTCAATCCAAAAACCAAACTCACTGCCACTGAGTCAACAACTCTCGCTCCTAACAAGCCTATAGGCCAGGGCAGAAGAGCTCCACTAGGCTTGGAGACTGTCCCTCTTTATGGAAGTAGACAGCCTCATCTTTCTCCCACAGAGCAGCTGGTGGTTTCGAACTCCCGGCCTGGGTGCTATCAGCCCCACTCACGGCTGGTATTTGCATAAGCCAGACAGGAGGCGGAGAGCATGCCAGGAACCTGGAATAAACAACTTTGCTAGAAACTCTTCACGAAAGCCCAGGATCTCTCTGAGCACGAGTGAGGGATACATGACCACAGTTATTTTTGCTTCAATAACTTTTTAAAGAACAAGTTCTGTTTGTTTCCCTTTCTCCATTTTACCTAAGAGAAGGAAACGACGAAGAACGCCCTAGCTCGAATTACCACCTCCTCTGGAAACTCTGGGAGAACAACAGGAGTGAGGACACAGCAAAAGAACAGGGGTGAGGGAATGGAAAATGAGCCCATCTTTTTCTTAAGAGGAATGGAACATGGCGATTCTGTAGAAAGAAGCCAGGCTGGGGCAGAACCCGGATGCATGAGAAGAACAAGAGTCTGTGTGTCTGTGTTGGAAGGACCGATGTGGAGAGGGCAACAGAGAGGGAGTGACAAGGGGCACACCGTCTCCACAGGAGGGCTTGGTCCCGATAGGCCACAGATGAAAAGGATGGGTCTCAGATACATGCTGAAGACACACAAAAACTTAACCAGACTAGTGACCGAAAGAGCATGCAATGGAAAGAAGGCCAGGCTCTGAAGCCAAGGAAAATAAACATTGAAGCAGACGGAGGTCAAAAGACAGCTCGCTCAACTGAGAGGGGGAAAAAAACTTAGGCAATAGCTAATTAAGTGGTTATGAGCCACGGCGTGCATGCGTTAGCAGAGCTGAGCCTTGGCTCCATCCCTCGGCGCGGGAACCTTTGGAGCCTCAGCTTCCTCATCTATAAAATAGGTTTAATGCTTTTGACCTCACAGGTTAAATGAAGGTTAAATGCGGACCGCAACCACCTAACGTTGCTGGCTCCCTGCCTGGCTGGCTGATTAACAATGGCTCTGATAACCGTACTAGAAAGAGCAGAGCTCCTCTTGCAGCAGGAGACATTTACTTCTAAGGGGACACTTCCTGAGATTGACCTGGGTTTGGTTTTGTAGAAACATGGGCTTTCTGAAAATTTCCTAAGGGTCTGTAGAGAGAAGGGAATGAATGCTGATGGCAATTCTAGAATGAAGTAGTCTCTACCTAGCACAATGAAGAAAGATCTGGATTCCAGCTGAGACATCACAGATGGGGTTGGCGGGGGGAGGGTCTTGGGAGCGGGGCATGAAGACTGCATCTAAGTGACATTGTCTGAGAGGGTAACACCAAAATGCCGGTCTATAAACTTTCTGTGACGTTCCAGCGGTCCGTTTTTTTCAAGGAATAAAAGGGAGAGAAAAGACAACAGTGATTCCAGTTCACAGGGACACTACAGGGTGGAGCTGAAGCCCTAACTCTTGAATGGGAGCGTGCGGTCCCATCCTTCCTCAGAGTGGCTGACGGCTTCCAGCTGCCGACCTTGCCCGAGCAGCCCAGTGCTAACTGCACGCCACCAGAGCACCTGGTGTTCTTGGTTTCTTGGGCGTCACTGCCCTCTGGTGGTCGTGGGAGCTACCCAGTGCTGCTCCTGAGAGCCGCCTCTGGATTTGAACCGCCTAGCCCGCGGGCCACAGTCCTGCACACAACCACTTACGCCACCGGGGTTCAGCCTACACCTGGTGTTTTCATAATCACTGATTTCATCTGAATTCTAGTGTTTTACCAATAATATTATGGCAAATAGTTTTTGTAAACCTACATCAATAACTCTGAGAATAAAAGAATTAAAGAAAAAAAGTGAAAAACCCAAATAGGCTTCCACTGTATTACTAATAATGCCTTAACTAATGTAACTCAAGGAAAAGGTTTTACGGAACAATTTTGTTCTTAGTAGTCATAGGCTATAAGAAGTATTACATATAAATACATTGAATATTACATTTAAGAGTCCAGGGTTAGGTCAGAAAGAGCCTGGTAGGACCCCAAAGACTAAGTATGTCCCTTAGTAAGATTCAGGTCTGGAACGAACAGTGCCTTCCTCCACAACTCCCTGACACCCTCCCCCCATCCCTTTACCCCTTCCGGCCCCTACCCCTACCCGATTAGCCGAATCAACCCTTTCAGATCAAAAGGGGAACATTTGCCCCAGGACAAAGTTCAGAGTTAAGGCACAGTATGGACAGGGAGGAGGTGAAGAGGCCCAGAGGTGCGCAGAGGGGCCTGCAAGGGGTAAGCTGACACGCAAATGTGTATGAATGGAAAACGCAGCAGGGTCTGCTCTGCCTAGCCCACACAAACAAGACAAAACAAACATACTCCATCTAACCCATTGACAACTACATTTATCACACATCATTCCATGATTAAGACTGATAATAAACATTACTCTCGAATATTCTGTCTGATCCACTGGGGAGCAGGGGGGGCGTGGTGGTGGTGGCACCACTGAATGACCTGTCTCACTGGTATGCCCCCCCTAATGGCACTACTGTGTCCTGGCAGAGTAATTTTACCTGCCTGGTTTTCATCTACACACTACATGGAAACAAAGTATTTAGTAACACATTGCGCCCTGTAAAGTGCTACAGAAATGCAAGTGACTTTCATCCACTGAAGAGCCTAAAAAGTGTAATACAACTTCCAAAGGTGTCTGGCATGTAACCTTCAAGCTCCCATGCTGGGGACTTCGTCTAAATTTGCAATGAGAAATGAGATCAGGACAGAGAAGAGAGGCAGGCTGTGGTTTCACTGCACCTTTACTCTGTGATTTGAGGGGACAGGGAGCTGGGGGAGGGCCTGACAGAGCCAGGCTGTGTGGGTTTGAATCCCAGCTCACCCCTCTAGTAACTGCGAATGCCAGGTCCTAACACTGTGAACTTGGCCACATCTCTTATCTTCTCTGTTCCTCCATTTCTTCACCCATAAAAAGGAAATACTAATACCAAATATGAGTTCAGAGACCCACAGGAAGCACGATAGGACAAGGTTCCTGGGCGTTACAAATGACTTGTACTCAACCATACCCAAAGGTTAGCAGTTCAAACCCACCCAGTGGGGTAACTAAAGGAAAGTCCAGCAACCTTTGACCCTGAAAATGACAGCCCAAGACAAAACGTCGCTGGGCAGTTCTCTGTACACACGGAGTTGCAATGAATCTGAATCCATTGGATAGAAGCAGGTTTGGTTTGGGGTTAAGCACCATGTAAGTGGTTGATAAACAATATATAAGCAATGGGTAAATAACCCAAAAGTCTCCATCCATGCAAAGCTCACCTTCTTGTCATTCCGTCACCTTCAGTGACTCACTCCTTGGAGCCTAAAGTCACCGAAAAAATGACGATGACGACAAAAACAGGAAAAGAAGCATGCTGCTCCATTCTCTTAGGACTCAACATGAACCTGGGTTTCCAGAAAGACTACCTGCCTGTGTGGATATGGTACCTAATGGCCGTTCTTCAACAAGCCCACTGCACACTGCCATGGACTCACAGCAACCCCAGAGGGCAGAGAAGAATGCCCCACAGGTTCCCAAGGCCGCACATCTTTATGGGGGTCAGCAGCCTAAGCTTTCCCCTGAGAGGTAGTCAGTGGGTGTGAACCACTGACTCTGCAGTTAGCAACTTGACATCTGCCGCCAACCAAACGCTAAACTCACTACTATGGGGTCAGTTCCAGAACTGCTCCTGTGGGTTGAGATTGTTAAGAGTTAGTTAAAAGCCTGGTCTTTCTCCCAAAGTATGGCTTCTGGTCTCAAACTGCTGAGCTTGCTGTTAGTAATTGAAAAGCAAATAATAACAACCAAACCCACTCCTATTGAGGGGATTCTGACTCATGGCAAGTGCTCCTGTGGGTTTCTGAGGCTATAGCTCTTTTTAAGGGTAAAAAGCATCATCTTTTCCCCACAGAGTGGCTGGTGGTTTTGAACTGCTTAACTTGTGGTCAACACCCCAGCATGTAACCACTATGTCACCAGAGCTCCCTGGTGACAATGGCCAGAGAAGGAATGCAAAGGAAGGCTGTCAGAAATAAGCCCCGTATGGAAAGTATCCCAGAATTGGGAGCCAGAGAGCCCACCAGCTCTTAGTAGTGAAGTTATAAGGCTGGAATTGCACAAGGAGACCACTGACTTGGAAGAAGGCCCATTTGTTAAGATGTCTTACAGAAAGCCAACCAGAGCCACCAGGCACTGGGGGAAACTTGGTTCAATAGCATCTTCCCCTCTCCTCCAGCAGCAAAACAAGTATGAGATGGGGGAGTTGCCATTCATAGCAACACTGTACAATAACTCCAGGTGCATAAAATCATGTGAAACAGACACTACAGATCAGAAGCCTGTGGGACACAGTGAGATTCCTAGTGACCCCCACACAGGAACCCTCCCCCCTTCATTTACATGGCAACCTTGGCCATTTTCTGACCAAGCAACGAATGAATCAGAACCCATTCAGTTATGAAAATGTCTGTGAGGCAAAAAGTGAACAGCTGTTTCAAAAGGCCCATCTCTCCCAGCTGAAAGTAGTTCAGTGTCAGGTCTACGAAATTAATATACTGTGGAAGAGAGTACAAAAAATCCCTCCAAAAAAAAATCCCTCCAGTCCCTGGTTGCGGGTGGGGTGGTGGGAGGGGGAACAGAAATGACTTCCTTCTCTTTTCTTTTGGTAAGCAGGAGACAAAAAGATAGCCCCAGCCAGCAGCTGAGGTGCCAAGTTTCTGCCAACTGCTTGGTTAGAATTTGGAGAGCTGGAATAAAATTTTCTATTTTGAAAAGTATCGTTTTCAGGAAGAGAAATATAATGGAAGGCCGCTGCAGGCAACTTTTAATCAGGAGCTTGACGGCACAGCGGCTCTGCCAGTGCTTACCTTGGGTCTCCAGCCTTTCTATTTCTGACCGGAGAACATGAAGATGCTTCTTTAAAGACTCCTGTCACAAGGAGCACTCGAGGGAAACCACGGGACTCCATGAATGTGACTCACGCGGCCCTCTCCGTCACGTTCACCCTGACCTTTGGGGAAATATGCCTCACACCACCAGCTCCTTTTCCTGGTGTGAAAGAGGGAGGCCAGTGGAGGCAGCTGGACTGAGAAATCTGGTGCTGGATGCCAAGTTCATCTGCCACACGGTCCTGCATAAGGATGTTAGGAAAAACACCACTGTCTCAGCTCCGAGTAATTATACGTGAACTGTGAGACGTGGCACAGCCCCTGCTACCACTGAGTCTCTTTTGACTGACGACATCAGAGAAGAACTGCCCCATGGGCTTTCTCAGGTGGCAATCTACACAGACGCCTGCTACACCTGTCTGCGACAGAGCAGCTGGAGGGTTTAACCCATCAACCTCCTGGTGAGCAGCACTGCGGGGTGGGGGGGCTGGGGGGGGGCTGGTGGTTAGTGGGTGTTGTTGGGTGGGTTCCGACTCGCAGCAACTTTATGTCCGACAGAAGGAAACCCTGCCTGATGCTGCACTGCCTCACAGTCCTTCTTCTGGGTGAGCCCCTCGATGCGGCCAGAGCCCACCCATCTTGTCAGGGCCTTCCTCTTTTGCCCTGCCACTTTTCTTTACCAAGCATGATGTCCTTCTCTAGGAACTGGTCTCTTGGGACGTGTCCAATTCTTGCCATCCTTGCTTCTAAAAGCATAAAACCTTCCCTTAATAAGGCTGATAGAGAGCCAAGGTTAAGGACTATTGCCGGATATAGAAGAGAAGACAAAAAACTAGTCAAAACTTAAGCATACCACGGAGAGACTGGGTGGGGCAAAGGGTTAATATGCTCGGCTGCTAACCCTAAGGTTGGAGGTTCAAATTCACCCAGAGGCACCTCGAGGGAAAGGCCTGGGCAATTGCTTCCAACAATCCCGATGGGAGTCACACGGGGTCGGCATGAATTAGCGCTGACTCAAGAGACAAGGGGGTTGGTAGGCATACCAATGAAGGGGTGCATCCCTGCCCTGGAGACCCTAAGGCACATACCTGCACCGATTGGTCTGGCATGTCATGCCAGATTCTCGGAAGCAAGTGTGTGACACCATAGCTCATGGTCCAGCCCCACACTGCAAGCACAAGGGGCTCCCAGGCGACACCGGGGCTTTGGTTGTTGCTGCTGCTTTCCTAGCTGCTGTTGGTCAAAAACTTGCCTCTGAGTCCAGAACCCTGAGGGAGGTCTAGCAAATCCCTTTTGTGCCCTCCCCTGGAAAGGAGCCCTGGTGGAGAGATGGTTTCCTAGTGGGCTTCGTTTATGCTTCGAAAAGACCAGTAGCTTCAAGGGAGCAAGTGTGGGCTCTCTCGCACCCCACAGGGGGTCGCTATGGGTCACAATGAGGTTGAAGAAAGCGACAGTAGGGGGTGCCCCTTACTCTTCTCTGAATGGATTGAGGTGCTGGGCCTGGAAAGGCTTGGCGTGAGGGAGCAACAGCTGACAGCTCAGAAAGGGGGCTTTACTTCACAACCCATTACTGGAGGGAACCTCAGAAGGGATGATGCTGGTCTGTTTCTAACTGAACCCTGTGGGGGCTGGGGCTGCCCATAGAGTGCTTGTATGCTTAGTTCTAGTCAGAGAAGCCCCAAAGACTCCCCTGAATCACTCAGCAAGAAAGAATCGAGTGTGGGCTGTCCCTCTATGGGAAATGAGTCGATGCCCTCAACGCCTGAATCTGTCACTGTGCTCCGGGTTTGCAGACAGCGATCTGGCTGGCACGGACGTCCACAGACTCGGCGACCACTGACAGCTGCGCATGGTCGTACCAGCAGGTGCACGGGCAGAGCCCGTCTAAGAGCTCGGCGCGGGACAAAGGCACCGTTATAATGCCTGGGGACAAGGCCAGGCGCAAGCCACTGCTTCCAGAACCTGAAGTGGGAAGGGCTCGGGCTCGGGCGTGGCTCAGCAGCATGTGTCCTTCTCGTCGGTGAATCGCATCCACACAAACAGCCTCTCCATGTTGGGCCCCGACCACCCCGAGTCAGAGGCATAAAAAGAAAGCCTTTTCTCCAAATCGAATTCTCTTCCAATCTGCAGATCTTCTCCCGTGGGCTGCAGTGTCACTCGCACCAAGTTTACATTTACATCCAAATATGCACACACACACAAATTACCCATGCAGCTCACTCCTCAGTGACTTTATCACAGGTTGCTAGGTAACAGTGGATACAAGTCAGGTTTCAGGACCTCAAGTCCACCACCATAAAATAGCTGCACGGGCCTTTTGCATACAGAGCGGGCATTTGTTACCTGTTTTCATATGCCAATTGATCAGTCGGTCAAAACTCAGGGCTGCCAGGCCATCAACAGCCCTCCAACAATACCAAACCGAGAGAATCGGATCATCACAGGAAGCTGGGGTACACCATCCTGCACACCCCCACCCCCAGCCCCTACAAACCGGTTTCTCCCCTTGTGTGATTCGGCTTGCAATCCCAGCTTTCAGCAGCCACAAGCCTGGTCTTGTGAGCCTGGAGGAAGCTGGATAAGGCTGAAATGGCCAGCTCTGAGCCGAGCCCAGCAGGAGCCTCGTGTCCAGAGGGAAGCCTTGCCCTCCTCCCACCACTCTTCTCCAGGTGTAAAAGATTCCCAGGGTCCAGGAGAAAAGAAAATGGTAACCTTTTCAAAGAGTTACTCATCCCTTACTTGCGTTTTTCCTGTGAAGTAAGGAAATGCCCGCTCTTCAAAGCTATGCCAAATGAATATGTTATTTGCATTCTGGTCCTCAGGAGTAAACTATAGGAACAATCAAAATGCCAACCCCGCTGATTTGGACTCGGGGCAACCATACGTGTGACACAGTAAAACAGAGCTTCTCGGCAATCATCTTGATGAGAGAGTGCCAGGACTTTCTTCCTCAGAGCCACTGAGCGGGATCAAACCCCCAGCCTCTCGGTTACTTACCAGGCACCATCAACTGTGTCACCCAAGGACCATGGGTAAAATCTACTGCCATACAGTAGTTCAATGAAGAGAGTTTCTCAGGCTGTAAATCTTTCTCCCTGGGAACAGCCTCATCTGTCTTCCTAAGAGCACGTGGTGGCTTTGAAATGCTGACCTTGAAGTAAGTCTGTGCAATGCTTTACCCAACAATGCCTCTAGGACTCCTTTTCAATTACA
Source organism: Nesogale talazaci (assembly GCA_004026705.1). Classification (NCBI taxonomy): domain Eukaryota; kingdom Metazoa; phylum Chordata; class Mammalia; order Afrosoricida; family Tenrecidae; genus Nesogale; species Nesogale talazaci. Next base: position 10,299 of record PVJH01015567.1, read on the forward strand.
CCATCGAGCAAAAAACCAAGCTCACTCCCAGGGAGTTGACTCTGACTCACAGTCACCTTCCAGGATAAGGCTGAACCGTCCCTGTGGGTCTCCACGACTAAATTCTTACAGGAGTGGAAATGCTATCTTTCTCCCAGGGAGTGGCAGATGGCTTCAAACCGCTGACCTTGCAGGTAGCAGCTCAACGTACCGTATTTTTCAGACCATAAGACGCACCTGACCATAGATGCACCCCGTTTTTAGAGCAGGAAAACAAGAAAAAAATATCCTGGACCAAATAGTACCAGTATACTAAAATAGTTATTAAAATAAAGAAAAATACAGTAATATTTAATGGCGTAAACTCATCATCACTTTCACTAACAAATGAGGGGAGGCATGAACTCTGCCCATCATGTGACCTGACTGACATTGAGAGCCCAGGAGGTAGATCTTCCCCCGAACACAGCAATCCAACAGTAAGTGCGCGCGTGGGATCATAAACAAATGTTCTGGGGTACCACACCTTCAGACCATACGACCACTCTCGTTTTTCCCCTTCCACTTTGGGGGGAAAACGTATGTCTTAAGGTCCGACAAATATGGTCATCAGCACATCACCAGGGGACCTTTGTTTTAGCATCGTAGGGCTTCTGGTGGTGCTGTGGTTCAAACCCACCAGTAAAGATTAAGCCGCCTGCTCTCATGAAGTTTCACAACCTCAGAAAACCTGTTAGAGGGCTGGTATGAGGAACTATCCACTTGGTGGCAGTGGGCGGAATTTTGATTTGGTTTCTTATAGTGTCAGCAATTTTGAGAAACCATGAAGGAGAGACCACTGTTTCCCTGGAGGTGACATGGGGTAGCAAAGAATCAGGGTTGCTTAGAAACACACACCACTCCCCTACCCATGTTTTCCCAAGATGTGAAACTGTGAAAGTCCTGGCAGGGGAAGGGGAATGGAGAGCCCAGCTGCACTTCGGAGAAGCACGGTTTGGTTAATCCCTTTGTCTCGATCCTTCCCTAAGCAGGAGGCCTGGTGGCATAGTAGTTACATGGTGGCTATTAACTACAAAGTTGGCAGTTCAAAACTACCAGCTGCACCTCGGGCCTTTCTACTGTTGGCTCACGTTATGGCCCGGAAGCCCACAGGGGCAGTTCTCTGGTGCCCTACGGGGCCTCTGTGCATCAATGGCAGTCTGTGAGTTTGGGGGATTTTGTCTGTTTCATGCCCTCTCTCACAACCGCTTCAGGTTGTCTGCGTACCAGTGGGTTATTCCTGCTCTATTTCCCTCCTGCCTTCATTTATTTCTGTGGCACCTCCCTCTACTCCACCCCCATCCCATCCTGTTTTCCCTCATTTCTCCAGGGCTACATTCTCCCATTCCTGAAGGGCCAAGATCTGGGGAGATAGGAGTCTCCAAAGACTGACTGAAGTGTCACTGAGCAGAGGGACTTCAGAGTGAGACTGAACCTCTAATTCACCTGGCAATGACATTTAGTGAAATGTGACTCACGGTCCATTGAAAGAAGGTGGTGACCAATTATTCTCCACTTAAAAGGGTATTGTCAATCTCCACAGAGCTGAAATGGCATTTGGAAACCATCGTGGGGACTGCCATCTTCCCAGAAAGAAAGAACCAATTCTCAACCGACCTTTCCCCACTCTCTGCAACCCCTTGAAAATCTAAAGCCATACTTTTTAAAACATAATGAGCAGCAGCACAAGCCCAAAATATGTCTCATCATCCCCAAAGAGGATGGGGAACAACGGAGCTTCCTGGGCCGCCCCCAGGCCCTGCTCAGCCTTGAGATTGAGGCACAGGAACTGAAAGGGGATAACAAAAAACAGGCCAAGACAAAAACAGCATTGTGCTGAAATTGACGGTGATGGAAAGAGGTGCTAATGGCTCAGCATCCCTGTATTAATGGGGTCTAGTCCATCTTCTTCCCCCCACGGCATCAAGGGTGGTCTTGTTTTTAAAAATGCTTTAACATCATCCTTTGCTCAAATTTGAAGGCTATAGGCTCCGAATAACACTCTTTGAACTCTTCTAAATTAAGAGCACTGCATACTTGAAAAAATGTGACGTAGTATATTCCATCTCCTTAAGAAAAAAAAAAAAAACCAGCAGAGACAAATTAAAGAGTTCAAATTGCACCCTGCAACTGAAAAAAATATGGCATATCATGTGACTTCCAATCCTCCCCCACTCACCTCCCCCGGCAAAAAAAAAACCCCAGGGGCACAGGGCATTGTGACTCAGAAGGAAATCCATGATCTCTCTTGTTCCTAGACTCAACCAAAGCCATGTTCACTTCCAAAGCACTGCAAAAACAAACAAAACGGGCGAGTCAAGGGGAAAAATTACGAAGGCAGAGGCGATGAGAACTTGACGGAGTCTCCAGCTCCTCTACCTCTACCAGCGCACTGTGCAGATGAGAACCCTGGGTGAGGAAGAGAGAGAGGGAGGGAGGGAGAGAGAGAGAGAGAGAGAGAGAGAGAATACAACCCTAGTCAAGTACCTGACAGCTTCATGAGAAAATCAGACGCCATCTTAACAGAGATGTCCTGGCTGAACAATGCTGACGCACTGCTGGCCACATACTCGGAGGGGTCTCTCAGCTTTGTGTGGTTGGCGGGCCTGTCGGCAGCACTCAGGGTAAAGGAGGTGGGTAGGCCGTTATCTTCCTTGGGTTCCTCCTTCACCAGCAAAGGCGAGACGCCAGCCCCACCCTGGCTAGTCCTCTCTGGAGTGTTAGACGTCATCATGGTCCCCACTAGCTCTGTCCCTCCTCCTTCCCTTTGCTGCCCCAGGCAGGCACTGTCACTGAGGTGGGGAGCGCCCTTGACATCTGGGTCTGGGATCTCCTCCTTCACCTTGGCTTCTGTCCTCAGGAAGTGCTGGTGGCAACGCATGTGGAGCTTCAGGCTGAAGTGACGGGAGGAAGTGAAAGGGCAGAGCTGGCATTGAAATGTCTCTCCTCGGTCCTGGTGCTGATGAACCTGGCGGAGAAGCAAGAAGAATGAGCCACATTCAGGGCACGCGAAGGGAAGACGCCCGCTCTCACACCAGACCGTCCATCACTGATGTCCTCACAGTGCACACAGCTGGGCCGGGAGGCAGACTTACAGGCACGGCATTTCATTACCATGCTCCAGGCCCGGAGGTGGGTCCCTAAACATAGAGCAGGTCCACGTAGGTTAAGAGGCCATCATTTGAGCCCTGCTCACGAACACCTATGGATGCTGTGACTGGGAGAATCCTCCGGACAGTCCCCCATCCCATCCCAGTGGAGGTCTTCAGAGAAAATACTAGGAGCCTAGCACCATGCGAAGTGACATAATTCTGCATTGGGGGTCAAGAGGGGTAAACTGTCCAGTAATTTCTCTCCCAATAATAACACTTCGCAAGCACACACTTATCATCACCCAGAGAATACGCTGTTTGTGTTTTGCAAGCACAATTTCCATTTTCCAGATGCTTCGTTTAGGTAATTAAGGACCTGAGAAATAATGTTTCCAGGGCATTCCCAGTTCCTAGACAAGGAAATGAAGATCCCCAGGATCAAGGTGCAAGGGCAAGGTGCAGAAAGCAAAAAAATAAAAACTCACTGCCACCCACTTGATTCCAACTTGCCTCGGCCTTATAGGGCAGCCTAGACTGTCCTTCTAGCCTGTGGGTTTCTGAAACTATAACACTTTATGGGGAGCAGAAAGCCCTAACTTCCTCTCACAGGGCGGTTGTGGTTTCAAATCGCTAACCTTTGGGTTAGCAGCCCAATGTGAAACCAGTGGGGAAAAAAAGTCATGCTCTGAGCCCCACCCAGGACTCCCAAGCAAGGTAAAACTGTCCATCATTTGCAAACATGATGATTCCCCATTCCAGATTCTGATGTCTGCCCTGCCTAGAGGCAGATTTTTAAACCCAGTCTCAAACTTATGGGCACAATACCTATAGAGATTCCAAGAAACTGTTTCTTCTGGCTACACTAAATTTCCAGAACTCCTCTCCCAGTCATCGAGTTGATTCCGCCTCACAGTGAGTCTACAGGGCAGGGTAGAAGTACCCATGCGGGTTCCTGACACTGTAACTACAGGACTAGGGAGCCTCCTATTTCTCCTGAGGAGCAGTCGGTGGTTGTGAACTGCTGACCTTGCAACTTCAAGCCCAACTCATCATCCACTGATGATGGGGGTCAGCAGAGTATGTTTGTGTATAATCAGGGTTCCAAATTCAGTGCTTGAAAAAGCAAGAAACTAATTGCATTGGCCGGCGCTCAGGCTTGGAGCTGCCAGGTGTTCTTTCAGCTCGTAACTTCCCCTTTTACCTCTGCCAATGGCCTTCAGCTCTGACCTATACCACCCCTGCCACTCCCAGACTGCCCTTCCGGGCCCTGCAGGACAAACTGCCAATTGTGTTATGTGCGCCCAATAAGTGGCTGGAATTCAAACCTCAAACAGAAGAGACACCTCACCAGTGTGTAGAGAATGTCGGTCGGATTTGAACCCAGGTCTCATCAAGGTTTAGGGCACACCCATGCATCCACTGTGCTAGCTGGCCCCCAGGTACAGGATTTTGTTCCAAGAGAGCAAGCTTCGCTACAGCTGTTTATACATTCTGAATGCAATCCAGAAGCATTCTTCACCAGCCAAAACATACTTTTAAATAATGTTAAGTGACCAACAAAAGCAAAGAAATTAAAAGTTAATGGTGAGATCCTGTCGCTATAGCACCCCACTGTGGCTTTTTGAAAAAAACAGCAAAAGACATTTTGTATCCTTCGCAACAGAAATAGACACATAAACCTAAATTCAGTTGCAGCAAAGTGCCTGTGTTCATTAAATGGCTTCCTCTCTGCCCGGGGGTGGGAGGAGCAGGGGGTAGGTAAACGCACCATTTGTCGCTGGCTGTTAGAATGGCCCTTCTCTGTTCTTCCACAACAAAGGCATTTTACTGGGGAACTCATGTTGCATTCAATTCCTCACAGAAGCCTGAAGACTCCCCTCCACCTCTCCCATCCAGTGCCCCCTGAAGTAGACACCCCAGAGGCCTCAGGGCACAGCCCCACTGGACTGGACACTGGCAGGCACTGCCAAAAACATGCCCCGGAACCAGGTGGTAAAGGTCACCAGGCAGAAAGCTTCCATCCCCCAGAGTGGAGCAAGGTGGCAGATTCCATTTCAGCAGCGTCCTTAAGTCTGTTAACCCAGGAGAGGAGAGGAGTTAATCCAAGTGCAGACATGGCCAAACAGAGTTTCTGGAAGAAGGGCATGGAGAGAAGTTCAAGTTCGGAAATCAAAAGGAAGCCTCGGATTCAAAAGGGCCTGGATGATGTGTACAAAGATTGTGTGTAGAGTCTTTTTCACCAAATCCTGGCCTACTATATGCAGATGTGGGGAAATTAGGAGATGTTTACGGGAAAACCAGGTGATACTAGCTGAATTCTGCAAGGCCAACTCTGTTTGAGCTACGTCTTCCCAAATGGACTAGGTATCACATTTGCTTTTTGAGGTAAGTAAAGTATTCACGCCATCCTCCAGTGTTTCCCCTTCTCTGAGGCTGGACAAAGATGTTTCTGCTTCAGTGTTTTTCTACATCCAGAGGCTTCTTAGAAACAAGGATGGTGAGGCTGTAGCTCACATACGTGAGGCATGTTACCCGGAGGGACTGGTCCCCGGTAAAGTAGAGGGCGGTGAAAAAGAGGTCGTCTCTCAACAGGCTGGAGTGTCGCAGTGGCTGCCAGCCATGGGCGCAAACATAAGAACAACTGGAAGGACAGTGCAATCTGGTATTTGGTTCGGTTGTAAGGTGGGTCGGTATGAGTTGGAACACACTCCAGGTTGTTCCCTAAGAACAACCACTTTGGTTTTTATTCTCTTTGGCCCAACACTTGCTTTAAAAACTTTTCTTAAAGCGTGTTAATATGAAGAAAAACTTGTCTAAACGATTTCATTCTTTTAAGAGAGATTTACTTAGAAAAGGTTAACAGTCTTGATTGCTCACAGAAAGGATGGAGGAGGAGCTACCCACGAGAGCCTAGGAAGAAAGGCCTGGAGATCTTGCTTTGAAAACAATAACGTAGGCCTTGGAAACCTGCTTGAGCACAACTCTTCGCTGGCACACACAGGCCCCCACCATGAGGCAACACCGACTTGTTAGCACAATTGTCTGTTGGTTTTTTAAATGGTATCATGGAGCAACTGTGAATATTATTATTACCAGAAGCAGCGGCCTTGGTATTTCAGAGCATAGAGAAATGCTAGAAAACACCTACTCTATTCCATGTGTGAGGACCAAGCCAGAGCTGAACCCGGAGGCCCCCACACCCTGAGCTCATAGTCCTGCGGTCTGATGGCACTTTCATCAGGGTTCTGTACTCCAGCCCGGTGGTCCCTCTCACCTTTCCTGGTCACCTGAACCTCATGCTTTTCACACTTAACTCCCACCTGCTCGCTCATCCTATGAAGTTGTAAAAGGACTTCATGGATTTCTAAGAAACTCTAAAAAAGCTGAGGGCAGCTTAAACAAGCTGCTTCCACCTCAGGCCAGCAAACCCACCCATTACAGAGGATAGGGAGGCTGGGAAGGACTGACTGTTTATTTAAAATACTTACATAGAATAAAGTAGATCCCGTAATTGTTGACTATATAAAATGCCATCTTTTAAAAATAGACATATATATGGTCAATATTGAAAAATACACATCACGATAGTAATAGTGATTATGTCTGGGTGAAATAAATAGGGGGTAACTTTACATTCTTTCGTTTATTGCTTTTCCTAGGCCCTCAATAGCAAAGTGACATCCAGAAAAGAAAAACGCAGAAGTTACTTTATCATAATTTCTTACACCATTTCATTGATTTATGTCTAAATATAAATGTTAATGTGCATCCAGATGGCTTCCAGACAATAATTCCTACATAAACTATATTTACTGAATGCTTCTCCATTTTGGGCATTGAATTAAGCACCTTACGTGCACTATCTCATTTAATGCCTACAACAACCCTATAAGACAGACAGCGTGAATTTAATCTCCCTTCATGGAAACGGCATGAGAGAAGTTAAAGGATCCTTGCACTCATCTCGACTGTGTTGTGGTACTAAGTTGCTAAGGACGACTTTTCTGACCACAAGGTGTGAGAGAGTAGCTCATATGCTATATACATCTTCTAATTTTAGGTTAACTTCTTTTGAGCAAAAATATCCATTTTTATATCTATCAGAGCCCTGGAGCCTGGTGGGCTAGTGCAAGTTGGGCTGCTAGCTACAAGGTCAGCAGTTCAAAACCAGCAGCCACTCCATGGAAGAAAGACAGGGCATTTTGCACTCCTGTGGTGAGCTACAGTGGCGGAAACTCACAGGGAAGTTCTACCCTGTCCTGTAGAATTGCTGAGAGCCGGCATCACTCCCTGGCAGTGGGTTTGGTTTTTAGAGTTGACAGATAGTATCTCTCTTGGAAAAAAATACAGGCAGGAAAAGCAGCGAGGATGGCAAGACTCCAACTCGTGTACTTAGCACGTGTTAGCAGGAGGGACCAGCCCCTAAAGAAGGCATCGAACTTACATTGGAGGGTCAGCGAAAAAGAGGAGGAGCCTCAAGGAGATGAATGGACGCAGTGGACCCAAGCATCGAGGTGTACGGATGGAGCAGGGTGAGACAGCCTTCCATACATGGAGTGACTGGCTGGGAGTCAGATCTGACCCAGTGGCCCCTGACAACACTTAATAAGCACTGGTAAGCAGTCTGCCAACAGCCCAGTGTAAGGAGCTCAGGTGGCCCAAGGCTCAAGCATTTGCCCACTAACCAAAAAGCTGGTCGGTAGAAATCACCAGTTCTGTGTGACTGGTGAGCAAGCGGAGGCCATCTGCTTCTGCGGAGATTTACAGACTCGGAAGGCCATTGGGGAAAGTCTCCTCTGTCCTAAGGGAGTACCAGGATTGGAGTGAGTGATCTCGTATTGGTGTAGTGGTTAAAGTACTCAGCTGCTAACCCAAAGGTCAGTAGCTTGAAAGCAGGGCGCAGTGACTTCTCAGGAAAAGATGTAGCCGTCTGCAGCTGCAAAAAGGACAGCCTCAGGAGTCCTGGGGGACTGACTCCCTGCCGCACGCTGCACGGGGCGGTGAGTTGGGTCCCCAGGTGGTGGGTTTTCCTGGTGAACACAGCAGGAGGCCCCACCCTCCTGTTTGTGTAGACCCTATTTGCAAAAGCCCGTAAGGTGAAAGCACCTGCAGTTATTAAACAGAGGAAGTCCCTCTAGTGAGGCGGCGGGCAGGCGGAAGAAAGAGCATCCCCATTTGAGAACATGAAACTCGCTCCAGTCACCTCACACTCCTCTTATCAAAAGCCGGAGCTGGTGCTCAACAGGTTAGGACACCGTGAGTTTAAATAAAGAAGTAATTTCACACAACTGCTTTATTGTACTGGTTATTGATTTGTTCTGAAAGCATTCTAAGACCCCCGTGACCCCCAGAGCCCTCCCAGCTCTCATCCGTAATACTGTCCTGGCCGCCGTCAGGATCATCAAAGCACCCGACTGGCCCTCCTGTTGATTCAGGGTCAGCAGTTCCTGCTATTGAAAGCCTGGCCCTTTTGCCCCCTCCCTTCCCGCCATGGGTTTATAAATAGGTAGTTTTAAGTGACCCTGAGCTGAAACCAAGCTTACAAGGTGTCAGGCTAGATGCAAGTTTTCTGCTCACTGAAGCTTTAAATGCAGGAGACCTGATTTTTAAGCACAGCTCTGAGCCAAACACAGAGAACCTGAAAGAACCCCTTTTTAGTTTGAGTGGCGTTTCTTCTTTAAGTCTAAATCCTGCTAATGAAACCCACTTTGCAGGAGGTACAATGGGAGATTTTACTTGGGGAAAGGTGATGGGGAGGAAGATTAAAGAAAAGACCCCGGAGTGTGTTCAGTCAAATTCAACCAGCCAGACCTCTGGTTTACGTGGATCTCAATGAAGAAGGCTACTCCCAGGGATGGGAAGTGACAGGAAAAGGAAAGGACATGCATTCCATTGTAGATTTCATCTTTTTCTCTTCTTATTTCTAATGCTCTAAATGAACTTCCAATGGCAGTGGAAGTTGTGTCTGGTCATGTTTTGAGGGAGTTACAATTCTAAGCCATGATCGTGGACTACAAGATTTTGAAATAAACAAATGTCTTCATGACATACTACTTCTGGCTGGAAGGAGAAAGGTGAGGTTTCCTAGTCCCATAAAGAGTTAGTCTGAGAAACCCACAGAGGTGGTCCCACCCTGTCATACAGGGTCACCTAAGTCGGTATTGACTCAATGGAGGGTTGTTGGAGGGCTGTTTTTGCTTTGTTTTACAGCTGAAGAGTGGACACTTTATAAACAAAGTCAATAAAGTCAGTGAGAGCGAGAGTTGCTATTATGTAGATGTAAGGTCGCATGAGGGTAAGAAATAATTGCCTCGGTGTCTTCTGTGTCTGACTTTATCCCCTTAAATAATGATCACAACTCCTTCCCATAAACATCATCAGGCCCATTTCGCAGATGAGAAGATCCAGTGTCTAAAAGACAAAGTAAAGGGCACTTAGCTAATAAGTTAAACCATAGGATTCCAAGTCAGGTCTATCAAATTCAAAAGTATTTCTATTTCCTGTTCTTTTCAGTGGCTACTTTCTGTTCCTTTCATTTTTGTTTGTTTGTTTGGTTTTGGTTTTTTGGGGGGCATCACTGCTTTCCGGCAGTGGGAGTAGGAGGCCCAGCCCCACTGCTGGAATTGAACCTCCGTCCCAGTGGACCACAGTCCCGCGCACAACCACTACGCCACCGGGGCTCAGCCTGTTCCTTTCATTTTTATGGAGCTCAGCTGGTGTAGGGGCTGTGCTCCAGGCTTCAATCAGCATGGTCGACGGTTCAAAACCACCAGCAGCTCCTGGGAGGTACCTGGGTGTTCTACTCCCATAATTAGCAGTCTCAGAAACCCACAGTGGGCAAGGCTATGAGTTGGCATTGACTTGATGGCAATGAGGTTGCTTTTTGTGTGTCATGTTTATTGAGCTATAATTAACATTCCATACAATTTAGTGGTTTACTCCATCATATCAAGAGGGGTTGTATAATCAGCACCACAATCAACTATGGAACCTTTTCTACCTTCTTTCACACATTGATGTCAACCCCTCATTTCCCTCTTCCTTCCTTTCCTGCTGTCCTCAAGGAAATACCAATTCTTTTATTTTTTTTGTAATACCACTCACCCCAGTTTTCCTATGGAAATTCCACTAAGTGAATTGGACTTTACCTTAAACTCACTTATAACAGAACCAAGGAATAGAAACACCCCCCCCCCCTTGAACCTCAAACTGAAGTGCATTAGTGGAAGCTGAAGCAGACAATCATGATGTCAAGATTATGTGGTCAAAATTATTTTTTATCCCATCCATTTTCTCCCTGCATTTTAAACAAAACTCTTCATGCTATTGAGGATCTGCTAAAAAAGATTTGCAAGTGACTAGAATTTTTCCACACTTCATCTGAAAGTGGGGTACAAAAAAAAAAATCAAGAGAACTCTCTACAAATGCATTCCAGACATATGGCACATACCCCTTGCCCCCCTACAGTTCATATGTGTGTCATTAAACATGGAAAGCAATGTCCTTCAAAGTATGGTGAGCATCCTACTAGGAACTGGCCTCATTTAAGCACTGACAGCCTCTGGAGGACCCTCAGACTCGTCAGGACTGGCTCCCATGAGCCCCACGGGCTAAGAAAGCGAACGCCAAAGAGCCTCCAATCGTATCCCCCAACACGGTGCCTCCGAGGGGGCCTGGTGGGTTTGCGGGCTGAAGAGCAAAACACCACCACCAGCATCACCTCATGGTGACAGACGTGTCAGGAACAGAACTGTGCCCCACTGGTTTTTCAGTGGGGAAACCTTTTAGAAGCAGAGGACTGGGTCTTTCTACCAACGGAAACTCTGGGCAGACTCCAACTTCCAACCTCTTAGGTAGCAGTTGCACATACTGGTTATCTGCCCCTGCGAGGGACTCTCCGCTAACAGGGATATGTGCGTTCGCTAGAAAAGAGAAGACCAAAAGCCCTCTTTCTGGGAGTTCCGGTTGAGCAACTTTGCCCTACTTTACTGTGGTCAGTCTTTGACGCATCCCTTTTACTGACCCCATGCACATGTTCTCACCGCCATCGAGCGGATTCTGACTCAGAGCATCCCTGTACAATGGGGTAGAACTGCCCCCTCTGGGTTGTAAAATCTTTAGGGAATAGACAGCCTGGTCTTTCTGCCACGGAACTGCTGCTGGTTCTGACTGCAGCCCCATGCGCAACCACTACGCCAACCCGGGCTCCAGAAACTATCAGTGCATGCTGCTGATCCCCTGGAGAACCTGCTGGTTCTGGCTACCTATCCAGTCCCTGGATGGTGCCAACAGTGTAGAGTTTGACTCCCAACTACAAGGCTGGCAAGCTACTGCAGGCAGAATGGTCACAGTCACTCAAAATACAAGGGCACGTGGGCAGATACTGAAACACGTCCTGAGGTTGCCACGAATCTAAACTGCCTTAACTGTCACTTGTTTATCTTTATCTTTATTATTATTTCTATACTACACATAATTTGGATGTTAGAAGATTCTCTCTGCCATGAAGTTCTTGCTGCAAAACTGGTAGCGGTACCTTTATAAGGAGATTGGTGCCCACCTTCTCCTCATGCGTCTCTCCACCCTGGGCTCCTCCAATGGCCCCCTCCCGGGCCCGGAAGCGACCTGTAGGGCTCAGGGGCCAGGACTCTGCCCACGTCTCCCTGCTGGGGAGGTCCTCTGCCGAAGGCTTACCTTCATGTGGGATTTGAGATTGTCCTTGCGAGCACACCGGAATGGACAGAGCGGGCACTGGTGGCTTTTTAGGCCTGTGTGGATCACCATGTGCCGCTTCCAGTAACTCTTCCTTTTTATAACCAAACCACAGATCGGACACTGGAAAGGCTTCCCGCTTTCCTCTTCTGAGGCTTGGAACAAAGGGAGAAAGAGAGAGAAATTGAGGAAAACAAACAGGGACATGGCATCGAGCACTAACTCACATCTGCTGCTCTACAAGCGACGCTAAAAATGAGGTGTCTTGTTTCTTGGCAACCGCAGGGTTGGGGCCATGTTCTGGGAAGTCTTAGGACCGGTTTCTTCAGGTACACTTCTGCCCGGGTGCCCTGTTCTGCTGAGAGTCTCACAGCAGGAGCCAGCTGTTCCAGGCCCAGGAGCTGGGCACCAGGCTTCGTTTCCTGAAGGAAACTGCCAGAACCACGTCGAGACCGGACCCTGGAACTGGAACCTTGACAGATGACGGGGAACAGAAAGCAATCAAAACCGAACCCACAGCCACGAAGTTGATTCCGACTCAGAGCGGCCCCTGTGGGGCAGAGTAGAATATCTGCTTTGGCACAATGGTTAAGCGCTGAGCTGCTAACTTCTAGTTCGGCAATTCAAAACCACCAGGAGCTTCTGCAAAACATTCCGTCTTTCTATCCTGTCCTACGGTGTCACTATGAGCCTGCATCATCACAGATGCATCAAACAGCAGTGAGTTTCTGTGTTTGCAAAACCATAAATCCTTACAGGGGCAGGTTGATCACACACAGACACACACACACACACACACACACACACACACACACACACACACACCAATGCTCTCGCAGTTTCTGTTCTCGATGAGAACAGACGGCCACATCTTTCTCCCAAGGACTGGCTGGTGGGTTTGAACAGTCAACCTTTCTGTTAGCAGCCCAGAGCTACACCACAGTGCCACCAAGTTGTGCATCGGGGCAGAAAATAATGCACAGCTCTACAGAAAACCAACTGCCTTCACAAACCAACTGACTTCCGTCCAGTGAAGATAGCCTTGGGAATCCCTAGAGCTCACTGCATGGGCCCCAGTGGGGACCCCGTTAAAGCTTTAACTCAAAGGTCAGCAGTTCGAACCTACCAGCTTCCATAAAGACCTTCCGAGCCCTCCAGGGGCAGTTCTACCCTGTCCTACAGTGTCACTACCCTGTCCAGAGTGGGTTTCTGAAGTTCAGTGTTCACTTGCGCTGGGCTCCAGCAGACATTGCTGCCAATTTAACTATAAGGGGCTCTGAAGGTCAGGGTTTGTTGGCCTCTTATTTCTGCCCCTCTGGCTGCCACTACAGATACATGCTGCCTTCCTCTGCTCTGTGACCAAGGCACGCTACTCTCCTCTGCACATGTTGCCTGCCATGGGAAAAGCCACAGCCAGGCAACCACACATGCTCCAAGTTTTTCAGAAAGCAAACAGACCAACGATCACCTCCAAGTAAAGCAAAGATCACACTCGGCTTCCCCAATTCCCTCCCCTTGCACCAGCCCCAAAGAGCAGGGTCTCTGTTGTGACACTGCATAGCTACACTTTAGTCTCCCAACTTACAGTGCTCAGTGACACACTGCACCTCTGCCATGGGGGAATATGGAGATAAAAACAAGCTATAGTTACAGGTGTGGTAGAAAAACATATCCAAGACAGGAAAATTGGACAAAAGCAAAACACAAAACGGTATACCCAGCAGATTCTCTTTTTGCCTTTTAAGAAACTGGGACTCAACTACTGCCGGAAATCATCAGGTGAAAGGGTGATGGGAACTTGGTAAAGTTGATAACACCTAAGACCACTGATTCACCTTAACCCCACTAAAAATGAAGCAATCAGCCTGGTGTTTTCCATGAGGCAAAATGTGAAGCAAACTTAGAAAAATATTCAACCTAAATTTAACCATGCCTCTATGGAACTCATAATGACCCTATGGTAGCACCCAGTAGAACTGCCCCTGTGGGATTCGGAGACTGGAACTCTTTATGGGAGTGGGAAGTCTCGTCTTTCTCCCACCAGCAGCTGCTGGTTTCAAACGGCTGACCTTGCCGTTAGCATCCTGACTTGCGACCACTGCACCACCAGGGCTCCTAGGAGTCAGAACTGCCTCGGGAGCAGTGAGTTTGGTTTTTTTCTATATAACTGGCAGTTTGCAGGAAACACAGTGAAACATACACCGAGAGGAGGCGCTTTAACATACCCTTCTACAGGACAATTACCGTTTCAAAAGAGCTAAATCAAACCAAACGCACTGTCATCGAGTTCATTCTGACTCATACCGACCTTCTAGGACAAGACAGAATTGTCCCTGTGAGTGTCTAAGAACATAATCTTTTACTGGAGTAGAAAGCCTCATCTTTCTCCTTGGAACTGGTTGATGGTTTTGAACGCTACTCTCCTCTTGTGGCTAGGAGCGCAGCATGTAACCACTATGCTACAAAGGGTCGCTAAAAAAATGGGTAAAGGTTATGATACAAGGAGATTTAAGAGACATACATATAAGAGATATGCCAGATAAGGACCTTAAGTGGCTAAGGATTTGAAGAAAGCAATTGTGAAGTTTAAAAAAAAATAGTCAAGACACTTTTGAGATAATTGGGAAATTCCTCATTGGAGGCTGGGTATTTCATAATATTTTCATAATATTATGGGACAACTGTTAATCCCATTAGATGTGATAATGGCATTGTGGTTTGTTTGCTTGTTTGTTTTAAAATCCTTATCTGTTGGAGATACATGTGGAAGTATTTATAAGGAAATGGATATGCTGCTTGGGATTTGCTCTAAAATGTTTCAGAAAAAAAAAGGAACAGGCATGGTGGGGTGGGGGTGGGGGTGGTAAATGAAATAGAGAATGGTATCTTTTTATTTTTGTCTAGAAATATACCCAAGAGTATTTCCTCTGAAAGACCGAGGATTAAACCAAGGGGGAGGGGGGGGGGGGGTGGACGGGACGGGACACCAGGAATCAGAACCATTTGTTGGTGGCATGTTAACCTTTAAGTAATTGGTTACCAACCAAAAGCTCGGTGGTTCAAATCTACCCAGAGCTGCCTTGAAAGGCTTGGAAACTTTGTTCTGAAAAACCACACAGAGTTGCCACAATGGCTTAGTTTTATCTGGCACTATTGGGATTTTTCAAATACACGTTTTGCTTTTATGCTCTTAAAAGGAAATATTCGTGGGCGGAGCCCCGGTGGCGTAGTGGTTGAGTGCGGGACTGCGGCCTACTGGCTTGGCGGTTCAAATCCAGCAGCAGCTCTCCAGGAGGAAGGCTGGGACTCCCACTCCCACCATAGGGCAGTGAAGCCTTAAAAAAAAAAAAAAAAGGAAATATTCCCAAGAGAATAGTTTAAAGTAGTCTAGGTACCTACACCTTAGGTCAACTGGAGTTACCCAGGCAAAGGGCCATTTAAAATAAATGGAAGCTGGAAGTGCATCTGGAATGTATTTCTTGTTGTTAGATGCCCTCAAGTCAAGGCCAATGCATGGCCACCCATCGTGTGTTCTGGTCTATTAAAGAAGCAAACTGCCAGAACTACCTTCTGAAGTATCCCAGGGTGGACTCAAACTGTCAACCTTTTGGCCAACAGTCAAGTGCTTAAAAGTTTGTGCCACCTAAGGACTCTCAGATCAAGTGGTAGTGTTCTAAAATGTAGTTTTACTCATATAAGTATAAGCAGTCTTCGTTAACTGAGTCAAGCCACTGTGAGGAAGTTCATGGGAAATCGGATTAAAAGGTCATGGACTTCTCCCCCACCAACCTCATGTACCTATCAAACCTGGAATTTATACTTACAAGTTCGTTCTTTTCACTGGAAGTAGGGGTTGAGGGTTCCTTTTCATCTAATTGAGCATTCTATAACCAAGCACTTTTTTTCAATTCACGCCAACTTTCCTCCTGCCCATTTCCTCTTTGTTGATTACCTCTACTGACTTGTATTCTTATCCCCTAATCTTCCTCCTGATTCCTTCCCTTTCTTATCATTCTGACCAACCTGAAGCTTGAATCACGAACTTGAACAAAAGATTTGAGAAAAGTGTCTGTCTCAGGCCTCTGGGTGAGATTAGTGCCATAAACTATTGTGATAGGTAGGCTTGTTGTGCCAACATGGCCAAAGAAAATAGGGAGGCTGGTAGGGACAACAGGGCCAATGAACACACATAAGATCAATTGAAGGGCTGATAGAAATGGCTCAGTGATCTCCGTCCTTGCTCTCTTGCTCTTGGATCTTCGTACCAGCCGGCTGCCTTGTTTGTCCTGTGCCTCGATCTGCAAGCTACACTACCCGTGGGACACCTAATCCATGAACTGTGTTGCTGTGAGTTGAGGTTCCTTCAAGCCCTGCTTCGCCACGCTCCTGGAATATACATCTCCTGAACTGGGGACTGTTGGACTGTCATCTGGCTGACTGTTGGTGACCTGCTTTGCTGTTTGCTGCTTGAGGGAGGATAGCCTGAATTGCTCTACAGAGGACTACTCGATGGCCCTCGAGACTCCGAGGACTGCCAGTATTCTAGCTGTCTCATGCAAGTGAATTGCACCGAGCCATTTGTACTGCTTTATAGATTAGTTGACTGCTTATTTCTTATGTTAGATATATTTCTAGCTATATAAATATAGAGAGAGAATTATCAGTGTCCTGGTTTTTTTTTTCTCTAGAAAACCCTAACACAACTATATAGAGAGGGGAAAGACATGGTGGGTCTATTTGGGATTGTGAGAACATCACAGTAATAAGTAAGTGATACACAAACATACAATAAACAGGGAACTAACAGCTAGAAGTTCAGGCCAGATTGAGAAGAGGATGTGGAACAAGGAATATCATTGCTGATGACAGATGGACCTTGGCTCAAAGCAGAGACTACCAGAAAGATGTTTATGTGTGTTTCATTGACTATCCAAAGGCATTCAACTGTGTGGGCCATAATAAACTGGATAATCTTGAGAAGAATAAGAAATCTAGAAAACTAATTGTGCTCACAGACCAAGAGGCAGTTGTATAAACAGAACCCGGGAATATTGCCTGCTTTAAAATCAGCAAAGGCGGGACTGAGCCCTGGTGGTGTAGTGGTTGTGCGTGGGACTGTGGCCCACTGGGTTGGAGATTCAAATCCAGCAGCAAGGCTGGGCCTCCGACTCCCACAACCAGAGGGCAGTGATGCCCCGAACACACACACACACACACACACACACACACACACAGCAAAGGTGTGCGTCAGAGTTGTATCCCTTCAACAAACTTGTTCAATCTGTATGCTGAGCAAACCATCAGAGAAGCTGGATTATATTAAGAAAAGTGCAGCATCAGGATTAGAGGAAGACTTATTAACAATCTTTGATAGGCAGATGACACAACCTTACTTGCTGGAAGTGAGGAAAACTTGAAGCACATGCTGATGAAGATCAAGGATTGCAATCTTCAGTATGGACCACAGCTCAAAATAAAGAAGACTAAAAATCCTCACAACTGGACCAATAGGTAAGACACCCTGATAAATAAGGGGAAAGTTGAAGTTGCCAAGGATGTTTTTTCTAATGTGTCTCCACAAGCAATGTTCATGGAAACATCAGAAATCAAATGATGTATTGCATTAGGTAAACGTGTTACCTCTTGAGAGCACTGAAGAACTAGGACGTTACTTTGAGGACTAAGGTACACCTGACCCAAGCCATGGTATTCGCCATTGCATCATATGCACTTGAAAGTTGCACATGGAATAAAGAAGACCACAGATGTGAATAGATGCATTTGAACTTGTGGTGCTGGAGAAGAATACTGAAACTACCAGGGACTGCTAAAAGGACAAACCCATCTGTACTGGAAGAAGGCCAGAGGGGTCTTTGTAGGTAAGCATGGCAAGACATTGTCTTAGACACTTTGGACATCTTGTCTGGAGAGACCAGTCCCTGAAGGAGGACATCATGTTTGGTAAAGTGGAGGGGCGGAGAAAATGAGCAAGGCCCTCAACATGATGGATTGCCACAGTGCCACATCAGAGCCAGCCAACTCGGTGGCACCGAAAAGCACAAGTATGTTGCTGCTGATCCCCACCTTCAGGAAGTGTTGTCCAGTGGGTTGCAAGTTGAGCTGCTAACCTCAGGGTCAGTGGTTCAAAAGCGCCAGCTGCTCCATGGAGAAAGATGGAGTTCTCTCCTCCAGCAAAGAGTAACGATCCCGGAAACTCGGAGGGCAGTTTTACCATACCCTATAGCAGCGGTTCTCAACCTGTAGGTTACAACCCCTTTGAGGTCCTATTGACCCTTTCCCAGGGGTCCCCTGACTCATAACAGTAGCAAAATCACAGTTATGGAGTAGAAATAATTGTACGATTGGGGTATCACCACAATATTAAAGGGCCGCAGCGTTAGGAAGGTTGAGAACCACAGTATAGGGTCACTGCAAGTTGGAATCAACTTGATGGCAGTGAGTCTGAGCTTTGAAACCTGAACAGCCTAATTTCAGAACTAAATTTCAGAACGGCCTAAAAACAGAACTGGGTAGGTGGTGATATTTTATGCTAACGATGGAAACTTTGAGGAGGAACCCTGAAAGGGTAGTGGATTACCCATTGGGCTGCTAACCACAAGATCAGCAGTCCAAAATTCACCAGCAGCTCTTTGAGAGAAAGCTGAGGCAGTCTGCTCTCATAAAGAATTAAGAGTGTCAGAAACCCACAGGGGACGTTCCTCCCGGTCCTAGAGAGTGGCTGAGTCGGAATCAACGCATGACGGGGAGTTTTGTGTGGGGGAGGAGAGAAAAGGTGAGACATCCTCACTGAGATTTCATGGTCCCACCAGCGGAAGGCAATGGAAAGGGGATAGGAGGGGGGAAAAAAGGCCTTACCAAGTTCCCCCGTGCTCTTGTCTATTTCAACTATGAGCTTCTGATTGTCAGGCACACCCCAATCACCTAATCACCTTCTCCATATTTCAATTGTATTACCGCGCATCCTCCATTCAGCTCTTCCCATGACTCGTTCCCATCAATCTGCTTTATTGTGGAGCTACTCTTCCTGAGTTTTAATTAGTGCCAAAATTCATTTAAAAAAATAGTACACAAATGCGGGTGACTGGGAGAACACTAAAAATACTCAAAATGAAGAAAATCCAATTTCAAGAAATGTAGCCATATAACTATACTATTCCAGTGATTTAAATATTTAACAGATCATTGCAGTTAAAGAAGTAGGGTTGATGCCACATGATAAAATTCACCTGTGAGCTGAGCCCCGGTGGCATAGTGGTTGTGCGCGGGACTGCGGCCCACTGGGACGGAGGTTCAATTCCAGCAGTGGGGCTGAGCCTCCTACTCCCACCACCGGAGAGCAGTGATGCCCCCCCCCAAAAAACAAACAAACAAACAAACAAAACAATTCACCTGAATATGAGGCATGGAGGGAAAGGGGGTCTCAAAAAATTCATGGAAAAGTGCTAAGATCTTTTCATTTCAATTTTCCACTCCCTTGAGCAAGGATAAAGATGGCACACTGGGCTACTCATTGAGTTATTAACCACAAGGCCATGGGCTGGAACCCATCAGTCACTCCTCAGGAGCGGGGTGGGGGAGAGAAAGACAAGGGTGGCTGTTCTGTCAAGATGCTTCAGAAACCCAAAAGTTCTAGCTCTACTCTGTCCTAGGCTTCCAGGAGTCAAAAATGACTCAGTGGCTGTTTGGGGGTTTGTGCTTTTGTGCAGTGATCATTCTTCGAAGTTAGCTAGTAACTTCCCCATGGACCATGTGTCTCTTTGTTGAGGAAGAACAGGTCCTGTTTCCGTAGGAGTCCCGCTGGGTGTCTGGTGCTGTTTGGAGCGGTAGTAGAGTTGTCTGGACTGGGGGTGAACCATTGTCATCCACAGGATTACCACGGGCTGATTTTCAAAAGGAGGTTTGTTCCCAGGCCTTTTTTCTGAGCTCAGGATAGTCTGGAAGCATCTGTGAAACCTCTACAGCATCTCAGTGACACAGGAGCCTCCACTCAGAGACCAGTGGTGGCTTCTGAAGCCACAAAGCCAGGTCACAGGTGTGGAAGGGGAGAAAGTTCTACCAGGCAACCCCCACTGCCCTCTCTAAACACAAAGGATACTGTCAATTAGGTTAGCACAGGGAAATATAAGAAGCCATTCTATTTCCTGTGCCCTACTATTTTCAATGAACTGGCAGATGTAGATTTCACTCAAATTTAGAAGCTAAGGAAATATTCCAGCTTCCTCGGAATGAACCACATGTGCTTGAGGCAACAGGACGGAGGTGTTCATCATTCTGCCTCTTCCAGCTGCATGGTAAACAATTCCCCCAATGTACATCACTAGCTAATTAGTATCTAATTGTGCAAACAAAGCTAAATTCCACTAAGAGCCAAAAGCCTCCATGGAATGGATAGCTGCTAACGTGCTTCTTTAAACGTCTTGCCCTTTTCAGCCAATAATAGCCTTAGAATGAAAGAGATAAGAAACACGTGACACAACTCTTTTTTAATAAGGCTAAACCATTGAATCGTAGGATGATGTGGATTATATGTCAACGAAACTGTTCATTTTAAATAACCTTTACCCCAAAAGAGAGAGAGATGTATCTGAGATGCTTGACCCTCACACAAACAACGAGCTCACTGCTGTCAACAGGGGCTTTAGGACAAGGGACAACGGCCCTGAGGGGTTCCCGGCTGCAGCTGTCAAGGAAGCAGGCTGCCAGACTGTTCTTTCAAGAAGCGGCGGGTGGTTTCAATCCCCTTTCCACCTTGCAGTTAGCAGTGGAACGCTTTAGCCACTGTGCCATCAGACTCCAGCTGGCCCACAACCCTCCAGTAAATGTAAGGTGTTTGTAGCCATGATGATTGTAGGAAGCATTGTGACAGTCAACTGTAGTCAAACCTCACAAATCATAAAGTCCAACATCAGAGCATAAATACATTTAAACAACTAACTAAAACAAAGAAAACAAGCCAATGGGATCAAGTCAATTTTAACTTGGGGCCACCCCATAGCTGCAGAGACCAGTTTGTTCCAAAGGGCTCATGCGGCTGTGATCTTTTCAGAGGGAGATCGCCAGGCTTTTCTTCCAAGGCCCCTCTTGGTAGACACACACACACACACACACACACACACACACACACTTCTCAAGGCCAAACCCAGCACACAAAGTGGTTTGTGGCTGGAGCCAAGGAGAAACATAAGATGGGCAGTACACTGTGCTGCTGGGGCAGGGCCGGGCCCAGCAAGGTGGAACCAAGCTGCAGAAGAATTCAGCTCTGGAAAAACCGAGAGATGGGAAGGACCAAAGGGAGAGGGAGCAGGTGGAGGAGGGAGTGCTGGGCAGAGTCTGGAAGTCCTCACCTTTGTGTCTCCAGCACCCAGTACAGTGCCAGGTACAAAGCACAATTCAGTAAGTGTGAGTGAGTGTGACAGGGCCCGAGGGGAAAGGACTGAGTCCAGAGAGCAGAGGGAACAAGGGCCGGAAATGGAACAAAAAATGCAGGAGGCCGCCGGCAAGTCCTACTGCAACAAGTTTTTGCCCCAGAGGACAAGTCTTGGACATGACACTTAGGACACCTCTGGAAGAGGGAGTCTTAACACAGATATTCACAAACTAGAGTTCAAAAAGGAATTTCCCAAGAAGAAATCTATTTCCCAAAAGGAATCTATAACAGTTTATAGTCAAAATGCACATAGTGAGACTGACTCAAAGAAAGCCACAGCCATTTAGTGGGTTCCGACTCATAGAGACCCTGTAAGACAGGGTAGAACTGGCCCTGGAGGATTCCACCGAGTGGGTAACCTTTTACAGGAGTATAAAGCCAGGTCTTTCTCCTAGGAAGCAAGCAGCTGGTGGTCTCAAACTGCTGAACTTGTGTGGTTCGCAGCCCAAAGCATAACCTCTATGCCTCTTCTCATTCATGAGAGGGTTACTCTCATTAATATAGAACAATGATACATGTTGACCTATTTAGAACAAACAAGATTCTTCCCAAAGGGTAAGTGATCTTATGAGAGATATGAAGGAAATGTTTCAAAAACAGTCTGTTTACTTCAAAAACAAACATTACCACTTAACACTTGTTGCAAATTGACAGACAAGTTAGGGTTTAATATGTCAAGTTAAGGCAAAAATTCTCCAGATAACCCCCAACCAGGCTAGTTTACAAATGGGAAGGTTTAAGATTGTATGCTTAAGGTCCCAGCACAAGCAAGATTAAAGCTCCCCCTATCTGCTTTGGTGTTTTATCCGATTGTATATACATAAACCTACAAAGCAACAAAACTTGAATGGGTTGTTGTTTTTTTTTTTAGACAAACTTTTTTTAAAGTTCACTGCCTGTGGCAGTCATGTGCTTTTGTTAATTTTATAATTAAAATGTAGGGGTGGAGTCTAGCCTGTTAATCTGGAGATAACCATTGAGTAGCCGATGAGGCCTCTATGTGGGCATAGTTATCACCTTGAGACTCCTGGGAAATCTCGCGGTATTTCCCTCGTGAAGATGAGAAGCTATCTTCCCCAGTTGTTGGGAGTTAGTTTCAGAGATGATTAACCACAGGCAACACAGAATGGCGGCAGCTGGGAGGCTGGAGTAGCCTGTGAAGAGACCACACGGCTTAGCCCTGTTAAAGACAGACCTCTCAAGCTGGAGTGGCATGCTGTTGATAGACCTGAGCCCTGGAAGCGAGGAGCCATGGGGAGACCCTTGCCAGCGCCAGAATTCTGCACCCACTGACCTGTGACTTCCTGAGTCAGAAGCAGACTTTATAGACTGATTTCAGGCATATGGGTTATTACTGGACTTAGGACTTTGCACTGGACTGGATTGGGATGCCTTCTGAGGGTCACATTTCTTTTGTATATAAACCCTTTCCTTATACCTATATGCATATCTCTGAAATTTTGTTCCTCTAGTCTATCTGGACTAACTCACTGCCATTGAGTCCATTCCAACTCATAGAGTCCCTACAGGACAGAGGAGACTTGCCCTTGTGGTGTATGAAGCTGCAAATCTTTATGGGAGCAGAAAGCTTCCTCTCCTTCCCAGAAAGCTGGTGGGTTTGAACTGCCCCCCTGTGGTTAGCAGAGCCCCTAGTCCACCAGCAACTCACTCACCACAGTGGAGTCGATATGACAGGGAAAAACCGCCCCTGGCCATTTCTGAAACTTACCTCTCCCGGAGTAGAAAGCCTCGTCTTCTTCCCCAGGGCAGCTGGTCCTTTCGAACTGCTGACCCTTGTGGTTAGCAACCCAATGCATGGGCATCTTCAAAACCATCCTGAAGAGCCTTCAGAATCAGTTCTTTTTAACTGAAGGTCCACCAGCTATCACGGAACAGATTCCAATTCACAGCACCCCTATGTATATCCAGGGAGAACTGTACTCCGTGGGATTCCCAATGACTGCTTTTTCAAAAGTTGAGCAACAAGACTTTCTTCCTGGGTTCTTCTGGGTGAACCTCTAAGCTTTCAGACAGCAGCAGCACCCCTTAACCATTCCCATCCTTAAAGCAAGGCAGTTATTGCTGAAATAGATGTGATTGTTTTGTAGGCTGTGAAATCAGACTTCGGTATAGCAGTTTGCAGAAAACCTAGGTGATCTGTACGTGGAGAGCTGCTGCACACAGATCTTGCCAAACACAGAGAACGAATTCACAATGCCAGGCTCCCAGAGCTGTGCATAACCCAGGCATCGGCATCGTCTCCACGAGACCTGCTAAAATCACCCGTGCCTGTCAGGTCGAATTAACCATCCCCTGCGACGGGGGTCATGGGTTAATGTTCATTATTTGGACATTGGGGGCCCTGCTCTCACATGCTACTTCGGGACAGCAGAGAGCTACTTTAGCAATAGCAATTGATGGGCTGTTATTGACACTGACATTATCAATGCCTATTTTCAGAACTAATAAATATCCAATAAAACGAATAGAAAAGCCTGAAACATATAACCAACCTGAGTTTAAGTCACTGGAAACTAATTGAAATCAGCACAGATGCTTCTTCATCCTGATTACAGAGTGAGTTTCCTGGGGCCACTGCACTTCTACCAAGCAAGGGTAATGGAAGGGTCTGGAAAAGGCGGTGTTGACATATAACATGTGGGACATAATCAATGTCACGGAATGTTGTATGTAAGAAAAAAATTGAGATGACAAATGTTGGCTATGTGTGTTATTGCTAAGTGCTGTCAAGCTGGTTACAAACAAAACAGCTTCCTGTCGCTGGGCACCACCCTCACCCCTGTTCTGTGTCGGCACCACTGTGCCAGTCCATTTCGCTGAGGGGCTTCCTCTTTTTCAATGGTCTTCTACCTTACCAAGCATGTATCCAAACAGGAGAGCTTCAAAAAGCTTGTGGAACTGGAGTTAAAAGACAAAGGAACTTTCCAGAAGCTTTGCAGGGTCTCCTCTTACAAAGAGAAAGATAATTTCCCACGATTGTTTTTTGCAGAGAATTTTCCAAGCATGTTGGTGTATAGGATGAAAACAAGATCGGCGTCAGCTTCACTGTGGACCATAATGGGAGCATTAGGCAAGGTCACTTCACGTTCTGCAATAATTTTAACAACGTTGCATAAATATTAAAGAAAAGAGCAGTCAGAAGATCCCTATTTGCCCAGAAAATATTCTTAGTTCTCAGCTGCATGAGGCAGCAGTGTGCTGCTAAGTAGATTTAAATTTTATTCTATAAAATAAGATGTACTGTACATCGTCTCTCTGAGGTACACCTTCTTACTCCTTTGAACTGGGAGCCTGGCATCCTAGGAATCTCGTTGGCCTTCTGGAAGGCAGCTGAAACTTTGTCTTCAAAATAAAAACCATTTATTTCATTCTTAGCTGCCACAGGACAGAGGCTTCAAAGAGAATTGAGTCAATGTGTGACATTTATCTTGATAGCAAACGGATATCATCTTCCCACTACCATGTCCACAGTCAGAGGAGCCGCAAAGCATGCGCTGGGGGCACAAGGTCACAGGAAAGAAGCCTCCTTCGCAAGTGTCACGTCTCTCGTGTGGGGGGGAAAGGCCACTGAGGGGTGCACTCTAAGGAATTAAATTCATCAGGCCCTCTCAACAACTGAATCCTGTTCAAAAACACAGGACCAAAGACCAGACCTAAAAGATACTTTATTTTTTCATGGTTTGGTCTCCCCTTGACCTAAAGAAGGTCAGAGAAATGCTGGTGTCTAAATTACAAAATACAGGGTCAGCTACTGTTGCACATCCCTTTGTCGCCCTGAAATCAATTATATAAGCTTTTTAAAATTTTATTTTCCTGGGGCTGAGCCCCGGTGGCGTAGTGGTTGTGCGCGGGACTGCGGCCCACTGGGATGGAGGTTCAATTCCTGCTCACAGGAGCAAAGGCTGGGCCTCCTACTCCCACCACCAGGGCAGTGATGCCTAAAAAAAAAAAAAAAAAAAAAAAAATTTATTTTCCTGGCAACACTTTGACAAACAGCTTTGAAAGTTAAGCCCTGCTTGAAATCAGGTTGGTGTGTAGTTGATCTTGGTGGCTTTATTAGTTATTGAGGGTTTCTTTCCTTCCTTCTTTTAAGCTATTAAGGAAGGAATTGCTTAATTCCTTTTCTAATGAGAGCTGCCTGTCTACAGACCTATCTTGAATCTAACTAAGATTTCTTCTTTCCAAGGAAATGGAAAAGAGCCATCGGGAGAAATAGGCTGACAGCTTTCACACCATCTCCAAAACCCTTGGCAGTAAAGCCGGGCTACACCTGAAACTCGGCCTGCCGTGGGGTGTCCAGACACCACAAGGACAGTATGTGGGGGAGCAGAGGCTGAGGGGCAGAAAGAGAAACCCACCTTCCTCCCTGCTCCTCAGAATCAACATTCCGTGGTGCCAGGAATCTCCATACAACTGTTTTTCAATTTAATTAACCAACCACCAAAACTAGTGATGATTTATATCAGAGTCTCTCATCAGAAAGAGAACAAACACACAATCAAGGTCAATGACAATCATCGGCTATTGAAATGCAAAAGTTGGAAACAGGGTGGAAGGAACAGTGGTGGGAGTGGGGTGGATTGGTCTTGGTCATAGAAATGAAGCTAGAGAACACAGACCAGATTTGGCAAGACCAACGACTTCTTCGTGCAATTTTCCAAAGAACACAAAAGGTGACTTAAACACATGGACTTTTCCAGATGGAATACAGAGAAATCACACTGATTAGGTCTGTGGAAAGAGACAAGGGAGAAATTCAGTATCAAACATCAGCAGCTAAAAGTAAGCCAGAGACGGACTGTGGAATAGTCCATCAATTGCTCATATGTAATTCAGGTTGAAGCTGCAAAAAATATCAACAAATCCACAAGAGCCAAATACAACTTTGAGGATCTCCCACTTGAACTTAGAGAACAGCTTGAACTCAAGAACAGTTGTCATGCACTAGACACTGTTGACAGACCACCTGATGTCAGAAGACTTAGAAGGACAGGAAGAACATCATTCATGGAGAGAGCAAAAGGTCATTAAAAAGACAGGAAAGAGGGGAAAGATTAGAGTGGATGTCAAACCGACTCTGAAGCTTGCTCGTGATTGTAGCTTAGTTAAATCAAAGAGAAGACATGATTGAGTCAAAGAGCTAAAAAAAAAACAATTTCAAAGGGCAGGCTGAGAAAGCAAAGTAAAATACTACAATAAAATGTGCGAAGAACTAGATTAGAAAACCAAAAGGAAGGACATTCTCAGCATATGTGAAACTAGAAGAACTAAAGAAAAAAATTCATCCCTGAGTTGATGCATTGAAAGATCATATAGTCAAAATATTAAATAATGCAGGAAGCATCCATAAAAGTTGGAAGGAACATAGAGCCACTGTACCACAAAGAACTAGTCAGCACTTCGCCATTTAAGGAGGCAGCATATGAACAAGAACCAAAGGCGGTGCTAAAGGAAGAAGTCCAAGCTGCACGAGAAGCACTGACCAAAACAAGACTCCAGGAATTGACGGAATACTGACGGAAATGTTTCAACCAGCTGATGAGCGCTCACTCATCTCTGCCAGGAAATTTGGAAGAGTTACTTAGTCAAATGATTGGAAGAGATCCATAGTTGTACCTATTCCAAAGAAAGCTTACTTGACAGAATGCTCAATTATAGAGCAATAGCATTGATATCACATGTAGTTCAAATTTTGCTGGAGATCATCCAACAAAGCAACAGCACATTGACAGGAAACAGCCCCTGGTGCAGGTTGTATTCTGAAGAAGACATGGAACAAATGATGTCACTATTGACACTAGATGCATCTTAGTTCAGGGTAGAGAATACCAGAAAGCTGTTTACGTGTGTTTCATTGACTACTCAAAGGTGGATATGTGTGGATCCTAACAAACTATGGATATAGCCTTGGGGCAGAATGGTAATTCCAGAACACTTCATTGTCCTTATGGGGGACCATGTACAAAGACCAAGAAAGAGTTGTTCAAACAGAATAAGGAAACATTGTATGCTTTATAATCAGGAAAGATGTGTCAGGTTTGGATACTCCCATAATACCTACTCAATCTGTATGTTGATCACATAATCAGAGAAGCTGGATAATATGAAAAAAAGAATGTAGCATCTGGGTTAGAGGGAGACTTATTAATATCCTTCGATATGAGGATAACACAATCTTGCTTGCTGAAAGTGAAGAAGCCTTGAAGCACTTGCTGATAAAGATCAAGGACTGCAGCCTTCAGCATGAATTACAGCTCAACATAAAGAAGACCCAAATCCTCACAACTGAACCTGTTAGGTAGGCAGACTAGGGAAAGAACGGGGTTTTCCTTCTGATGTCTGCAAAGGCCCACATAGAGGGGTTGGAAAAAAATCAGGCAGTCTTTGGACACCTATGTGTAAAACCAGAACCAGCATGTGCAAACTAAGACTCCTAACTCAGGTAAAACCTAAAACCTAGCCTCCACCTAGGACCATGACATCACCTAGGTGCGTTTAAATGCAGCCAATGGGGTCGACCAATACCTTCAACCATGCCTGCCCAGCCAGAGGTGCTCAATACACAGGTTTCTAGAAGGCCAGCTCTCTTCTTACTCTGATTCTGTTCAGCTGCAGGAGGGTGGATGGCTCTCTCACGTGGGGATGCTCATGCATCTACATTCCCCCTCAAGGACTCGCTCAGGGCACAGTCTCTTGGTGTCTTGTGTTCTTGGGCCCCCAGGGACTCCCCAGTTCCACTCTGAGGTAGCATGGTGCTCTTTTCTACATGGTGTTCCAGGCCAACTTGTGACCTCCAACGCAACTTCCGTGCAGCATGCATTTCAAAAATAGCATGTACCCTATTGAGACTGTTAAAACCTGAAATCTTACTGTTCCAGTTTAAAAGCTCACTTGGATTGCAAGGTGTTTCTGTAGCATGAATTCTTTCAGCACCATATTGCAAGAACCAAGGTATATCCTGCTCCAGAAACCCAACCGACCAATAGGTGACAACATGATAAATAGAGAAAAGATTGAAGTTGTCAAGGACTTCATCTCGCTTGGCTCTACAATCAAAGCTCATGGAACCAGCAATGAAGAGATCAGACACCTTGCATTGGGTTAATCTGCTGCACAAACCTCTATAAAATGTTGAAAAGCAAGGTATACCTGATCCAAGCCATAGCACTTTCCATTAGCTTATATGTATGCAAAAGTTGGACACTGAAAAAGGAAGATCAAGGAAGAATGGATGCATTTGAAGTCTGGTGTTGGTGAAAATACCATGGACTGCCAAAAGAATAACAGAGTTCTCTTGGGAGTAGTACAGCCGAAGGTTCCTTAGAGGCAAGGATGCAGAGAAATCATCTCATGTACTTTGGACGTGTTGTCAGGAGCCATCAGTCCCTGGAGATATGCATCATGCTTAGTAAAGTTGCTGGACAGCACAAAAAAGGAAGATCTTCTACAAGATGGACTGACACCCTGGCGGCCACAATGGGCTCAAACATTAGAACAATTGTGAGAATGGTCCAAGCCTTGAAAGTGTTTCGTTCTATTGTAAATAAGATCTGAACGAATGGATGGCACCTTACAGGTATGTATGTGTGTGTCTAGATATGTGGATGGATGGATGGATGGATGGATGGATGGATGATAGATGATAGACAGATAGATCCACATGCATAGAAACGAGGAACCCAGGGAGCCCAGAGAGGGAGTGGGTATGAGTGCTACTACACAGTGGAGATGACAACCAATAACAAAAAACAGAATGTGCAAGAATTGTTTAATGGAAAACTGAAGTTTTACCCACACTACAATAAAACGTTAAAAACAACAAACAAAACCCGCAGTCATCCTAATAACATCGAAACATCTGTGCATGATACAAAGATAAATAGTAACAAAATTACTGTAATATCAACTGCTTCCTTACCAGTTACCTAGTTGGGTTTCTGAGAGGCAATGATATTCTCTTTAACTGAAAAAGAAGAAAGCGCACATCTCCTAGTTCCTGCTTCTGTTCCACGGAGTGATAAACAGAACACAAATTCAAGATGCAAACATGGACACAGTGGCAACTTCAAAGCCCCCAGGTTTTTCTCTGCAGCAATCTTTCCTCTTGCTTGAGTTTTAGAAAATAAAATATTTGAATGTAACTAATATACATACATACAAACATACATACATACCAATGCAGCGGCTTCACTAAATTCTTAAAATTGTGCACAGAAAGAAATGTAATCAGGGGGCTAAGGGGGAGGGCAGGGGGCAGAGAATACAAGTCAACCAGCAAGATCCAATCTAAGCAATTGCCCTTTCCATTTGAATATTGCGAGCATTCACTGATTAAAGAATTGTCTTAGCAATATTATGCACTAAGTGTGGTTGAAGTAAAAGATTCCAGGTAGCTCTCACGCATTCAATGCTCTGGGAAGCCTGTTGCGATATTGGTAGAGCCCAACCATGACAGAGAAATTCCTTTCAAGATTAAGGTGCACCTGACCCAAGTCATGGGTTTTCAACTGCCATATAAGCATATGAAAGCTGGACACTGAATTAAGAAGACAGAAGAGGAGTCAAATAATTTGAAGTGCTGTGCTGGAAAAGTATATGGAAAATGTAATAGCCTGCTAGAAGGACAAACCAATCCGTCTTGAAACTGAGAGACAAGGATGGTGAGGTGTAGTCTTGCCTACTTTGGACAGGTTGTCAGGAGACCAGTTCCTGGAGAAGGACAGCATGTTTGGTAGAGGGGCAGCAAAAAGAGGAAAGTCTTTACCATGGTGACTTTTTAACAATGGATTCAAGCATAGAACAATTGTGAAGATGGCACAGGACTGGGCAGTGTTTCATTCGGTTGTGCATAGGCTTGATATGGGTCAGAAACCATTCAATGCACCTAACAACAACAACTGCGTGTGTTGACACCAAACAGAGAGCACATCTCTTCTCCAGGTGGAAATCCTCAGACAAACCATACCAAGCAAAATCTCCCTCCACTGGGCACACAACCTCCTTCTCATCTTCACCTACATCTAATCAGTCTAGTGGAAAAAACATTACCATTTATGGACTGACACAGGGGCTGCAACAATGGTCTCAAATACAATGGTTGTGTGGATGGCGCAGGACAGGGCAGTGTTTCCTTCCGTTGTACACCGGGTGACTGTGAATCTTAACCAAGCATGAGGCACCTAACACCACCACTTCTGCTGCTGCACTAGACCCAAGACCGGGCTAAGATGACAGGACACCAACAGCTTAGCTGAAAGGAGGGTCCGTTTTGTCAGGCACAGCTTCTTGGCACACATCTAAAATATATCATCAATACAACAAATATGTTACTATCAACTGAAGAGTACTAGTAATTGTACTTGGGATTTTCCAAATAATGTCCGAGCATAATAGGCCTGGTGGCACAGTGGTTATGCGCTGGGCTGCTAACCCCAAGGTCCCCAGTTCAAAACCACCAGCTACTCATCAGAAGAAAGATGAACAGTGTCAGAAACCACAAGGGCAGTTCTACCTTGTGACATCGATTCAATGGCAGGGAGTTTGGTTTGGGAATGTCCTACCAGATTTATATTATAAACTCCATGCAAACATTCATTCAAGAACCAGGTTAAAACAAAGGTATTTATAAAATTACATTCTACATATAGTCAGACTCCTCGCCTTCTGCTGCTACCTCTAAATTAAATTTCTAGAAACCAACACTGATTCCATTACAAAATTACCCAGCTCCCTTCTGCTCTTCTCCGAGTTTGTTTGTTTTAGCTATTTCTCCCCTCATTTCACCAGATGGCAGGTGAGAAGTGAGGACAAATTAAAGCTCAGCACTGATACACTGTTCAGGATTTTATTGATATTTCAGAAACCTGGGAGTAGACAGGTTGGATCATTTAACATCCTAAAGTCCCAGGTGCCTGTACATGGATGGATCAGGAGGCAGTAGTATGAACAGGACAAGGAGACATTGTGTGGTTGAAAACCAGGAAAGTGGTGCCTCGAGGTGATAGCTTTTCACCATCCCTATTCAACTCCTCGGCCGTGTAGATCACCCGGGAAGCTGGATGCCGGGAAGAAGAACTAGGACTGATACTGGAGGAACATCGAGCTGGAGGAAGAACCACTGCACAACTGGGTCATACCTGCAGATGGCATTCTCTTACTTGCTGGATGTGAAAAGGATCTGAAGAATTTGCGTGTGACTCTATCTCTATGCGAGGAAAACAAAAATTCTCACAACTGGGCCAACAGGCAAAATCATGACTAACAGAGAAAATACTGAAGTTGCCAAGGATTTCATTTTACTTAGATCCATGGTCAACAGCTCAGGAAGCAGCGGTCAGGAAACCAAGCAGCACACATGGTGCACTGAGCAAATCTGTACCCAAAGACTTCACTAAGATGTAAAAAGCAAACGTGTCACAGGAAGGGCAAAAGCGCACCTCATCAAGCCGTGGCACTGTCTCCCTTCTCATATGCATGCTCTCAGGACAGACTCGTCGTAGAAGAGGACATCACGCTGGCTACAGTGGAGGGGCGGGGAGGGGAGGACCTTGGCCAAGATGGATGCTGCAGTGGGCTTGAACGTGCCCACCGTTGGGAAGGCGATGCGGGATGCAGCAGGGGACGTTTGGTTCTGGTGCCGACGATGGGTCTGACTTAGAACTGACTCCTTGGCCTCTCACTGCAACAGCATCCACGTGAGCAAGCTGGACACACCAAAGAAGAACTGGTGCCTTTGAATGTCGGGGATGAAGAGTATTTAATCTACCATAAAAGGATGAATATTATCTGTCTCAGAGGAGCCACAATGCTCCTTAGAGGGGAGCATGGTGCGATCCTGCTTGTATAATTGGGAGGTGACCCTGGTTCCTAGATCCCAGAGGACCCCATGTTAGGTCAAACAGGGTTGGCAAATGGGGGAAGATCCCAAATGAGATGGACTGACAGTGACTGCCATTGTGAAAGTGGCACAGGACAGGCAGTGCTGGCCAGAGGGTCTGTGCGTCAGGACCGATGCAATGGCCCCGACCAGCAATTCTGCTGTTTGCACGAGTTTGGACATCAATCTGATTAGTGCAGAGAGCGCACTCAGCAACCTCAACAGGACTTTCTCACACACGCATCGAACCAATGTTAGCTGAAATCATTCGGTCAATGAGTTTGCCTTTCTTCATCAATGTGGTGGGAAATAAGCCAAAGTTGGTGAGACACCCCCATGCATGCCTGTGTTGTTCTCGGTGAAGACACACAGACACTAGCTCCTGTTCCAAGGGGGCAGAGTATCCTGCAGAGACACCCGAGGTCACATTCATGTCATGAAAACACACCGGCCCAAGAAATGCTGGCTGCGTTCTGCGATGTCAGTTGACCAGACTTTTCCTTTGGAAGACTAACGGTGAAGACCGAAGCCTTATGGGAGGCCAACTTCTCCTTTGGAAAGACTGCCCCCACAAGAAAAAACCCATGGGAGCTGCAAATGTCCCACATGCCCCTTCAGCCCCTCACTGGATTGGATAACAAACATGAAGCGTGTAGAGGAAATGACTGGATTATATGTGATTGCCAGTATGTTTTCAGCGCTCTTGGGTGACTAGGAACCGGAGTGGGAACTAGAGCATTCGTGATGGCAGCAGCAGGAGGATGGCTCTTGGGCACTCTTTGCAAAGCCGTGCCTCTTCCCCAGTGTTCAGTGAGGCCACGGGCTCCTGGGCACAGGGTCTTTGATCTTCCTCCATTAAATATCTCTTGCCTGGACCTCACCTGAACTTAGGAAGAAGGGGGAGCAGAATCACTTATGTGTCGGCGAAGCGTCCTGTCTGTCTCTGAGATGACTCATTACCCTTCAAGAACAAGGCTACATGTGGGGTCTTTGCACGAAACGTATGAAAAGCCACGCGACACTGCTGATCGACAGCATTACACTGTGCTTTTGCCCATTATTAATTGCTATTATTATTGCCTGCCTCAGGTCAGAGAGGAACAAAACGAGATGAGACAACAAACCAGGCGTCGGAAGCCGCATTCAACACGCCCTGACAAGCTGGCTGTAACTGAATGATCCCTTACCTGGATTGGAGGGCTTCGAGACTCTTCCTTTTGGGACCGGGAGTAGTAATAATTCCAAGGATTGTGGAGGCGGGGGCGGAGGGGGCGGCGGAGGAGGGGGTGGAGTGACTTTCTCTTGCTTTTTCTCTGAAGGCGCGGGTGGCAGAGGCTCCTCAGGCACCAGTGACGATTTCTCCGCCAGGAGGCTCCCCGCAGCCCGGGCTGCTACCTCTTTCAGAAGAGCCGCCGAGGAGGTCATAGAAGCCAGCGACAGGAAGGGGCTGGCCGGGGGTGGGTGCTCCTGACCTGGAGTCAAACTTCTCTCACTGACTTTCTTGGATAAGGCTGCCAAGGTGGAGCTGGCAGACTGGGAACTAAAGGGGGAGGAGAAGGACTCGAAGCGCATGGTCTCCTCGGTCCTGGTGAGAGATTTGTCCTGCAGCACTGCATTGGCCGCGGCTTTCAGTTTCAGGATGGCTGAGTCCGGGGACAAGCCGCAAGCGGTGCCTGAGTTCGGCAACCACTTACCTTGATTCCATATAAAACGGCTATTTGGAGCGTACTGGTCATTCTGTTCTTGCTTCTCGGCCAACTTCCTGGCAAGAACACTGAGCTGCTGGGCATGGTGGGAGGGAGGCGAGAAGGAGAGATTGGAGCCAGTGTTCACGGGGGACTCCATTCTGCCATTGGTCACGGCCGTGGCATCGAGTTTGAGCGAGCCAGCCTCCAGCAGCCGCCTCAGGTTGCTGCTCAGGGGCTTATTGGAACCTGGGGAGTCATCTTCACACAAAGAAGACACGCCAGGGGACGGGTGGTCGTGACACTGCAGCGAGTCCCGCAGGACATCACCGTCCAGGGCCACCAGCTCCAGGGTGTGGCTGCTGGGCGTGGCGCTTCCCAAGGAGGTCTCGGGGGAGGTGGACTGCTCCTGGATCCGGTCCTCCAGAGACAACTTATAGTTCTCCTGGACTTCCCCATAGGATGCTTCCGACGGTGTCTCTGACGAGTTTCCATACCAGTGTTCGCCTTCACTGAGTTCACTCTCCGGTTCTTCCTGCCTACGGACATCTGGGGGAGATAAGAAGAGCAGGCTTACTCCCAGCGTGAGCAACAAGCCAGGCTTTCCAGACATTTCCGATGGAACCCACGTCTACCCCAGTGCCAAAGGAAAGGCAGCGGCAACGGCTAGGAATAGAAAGGCAAGCGCTCACTCAACCTCAGTCTCCATCAGAACGAGGCTAAGCAGTCCAATATCAAGCCTGGGTTTCGAACAGGTTCACTCCAGTCCAGCCCTCTGCTGAGAAGCTGACTTTGCACCCTGGCCAGATGGAATCTGATTCTGCAGTCTAGCATGGTACCCCAAGTAATGTTCCCCAGTCGTGTGGGTGTGGGCCACTGGGAAGGCCTAGATACAACACACCTGCCTACTACATGTAGGAACAGCTGTAGAAGGTACTTCAAGATAACCTGGAATGGGAAAAGAAGACAGAGGAGGGGAGCGAATCTGCTAAAAGAGAATTTGCTTAACCAGCCCTCTGCCATCAAGCAAATGAAGACACATGGCCACCCTGCAGGGCCCACTGGGACTGTCCCTTTAGGTTTCTGAGACTGGAATCTTTCCGTGAGCAGGGGAGCTTATCTTCCTCCCACAGAGCACCTGATGGAGTCTAACTACTGGCCTTGCAGCCCACCCAATAGCCAACAGGGCTGCTAATGACTGAGTGAAGAGGCTGGACTTTCCACTGCTCGGGTGGCAGCTAAGTCAGAACCAACGCGCTAACAATGAGCGGAGTTGGAGGATAGCAGGAAGCTGGTGTGCAGTGGGGAAAGAATCGGCCTAAGTGAAGTCTCATGCTGGCATCAGAGAGGCAGCCCTGCCACCGTGGACACACATGAGCCGGGACGACGCAAGACTGTGCAATCCCACTTGCCCACTTCCTAACCAACAGCAAGACACTTCGTGGATTTAAGTAGTCATTTTTTAAAAAAAAATAAAGGGCAATTCCTGAAGCGGACCAAAAAAGTGTATCCATTACACTATCTTTTTAAAAAAAACTGCCCGGGCTGAGCCTCGGTGGCGTAGTGGTTGTGCGCGGGACTGCGGCCCGCTGGGACGGAGGTTCAATTCCAGCAGTGGGGCTGGGCCTCCTACTCCCACCACCGAGAGCGGTGATGCCAAAAAAAACAAAAAAACAAAAAACTGCCCAACTCACTTCCTTCAGTTGTTAGGCAGCTTAAATCAGAATAAACATGGGATCGCGTTGGGAGCAGTAGAGTCCAATTGAAAAACTCAGATTTTATTATCCAACTACTCATATTCCTGATTTCTCCCACGCTCTTCAAGCTCACATGGGCAAGTGTCCCCGATTCCAGTCACCAACATGCCTGCCATCTGACCACAGGCAATGATTGGGAATTCACTCTACTCACCAGACCCACTGTAGATGGTGCCTTATGCATAGGGGACCCACAGGACAGGGGAGACCTGCCCCAGTGGGAAAGCAAACTGACACACTGCTCTCCACTGTGCGTGGCTGCTGGGTTTGAACCGCCGACCTTCTGGCTAGCAGCTCAGTGGTTACCCCTAAGCACCCCTTTAATTATTCTGTACCCCTGAATATAGTGGCCCACAACAACCAGTCCCTCACTCAACGCCCCCTAAGCAATAGCCAGTTAGGGACCCTCATCCTTCCAGGAGCCCTGGTAAGCATGACCATGACCATGTCATTCCTCTGTTTGAAAGGCCTTTCCCCCCAAAATCTGGTGGTCCCATCCTTCCTATCATTTAGGACCCAGTTCAGAGTCTTCTTCCTCAAGGTTCTCCCGAGACCCACAGTCTCTCCTTATTTCATTCCTTTGAAGGGACATGGTGGCCCAGAGGTTAAGTGGTTAGCTGTTAACCAAAACAGAAATGATTCCAATTTACCAGTTGCTCCACGGAAGCTGTGCCAAACCAAACTCCCTGCCACTGCGTCAGCTGTGACTCGCGGCGACCCCACAGGGCAGGATAGACAGCCTTGGAAACCCTATGGGGCAGTTCGAATCCACTGAATAGCAAAGAGCTATTTATTCACTCACTCATTCAACAAATGTTTATGGAGTATCTGCTGCATGCCAGACATTGTTCTAGGTGCTGGGAATACAAAAACAAAGCAAATCTCTCTGCCCTCTTGGAGCACGCATCCCAGCAGGGAAGAGGTGCTAAACAAACAAACAAAAAGAATCAACTCATAAATAAAATAAGTGCTGTGGGGAAAAAATTAAAAGGAATGCAGGTCAGGGAGGATTGTGGGCAATGAAGAGAAAGTGAGTTGCCATTGTCATTAAGGTGGTCAGGGTGGGCGTCACTGAGATGGTGACATTTGCCCAGACAAGCCAGTGCATGGCAGAGGGTTCCCCGGCAGACAGAGTTGCTGTGCTGGGCTGGCTGTGGACACGTGCCTGGCGCATGCCTGAGACTGTGAGGAAGACAGTGTGGGTGGAGCGAGGTTATCGAACCTACATGTGTACGGGGTGTGTAAATGCGTGTGTGTGTGAGAGAGAGAGAGAGAGAGAGAGAAGGGGAAAGGGAGGGAGGGAGGGAGAGAAAGAGAGAGAAGGAGCCAGTGCCGATCAGCCCAAAGCTCAAACCAAAATCACTGCCATCGAGTTAACTGCGACTCACAGAGACACTCTAGGACAGTCAAACTGCTCCCTTGGGTTTCGGAGGCTATAAATCTTTAGAGGAGCAGAAAGTCTCCTGGTTCTCCCTCGGAGAGGTTTGTGGTTTCAAAGAACTGATCTACACGTGACCCACTAGGGCGCCAGGGCTTCCTCCCAACATGGCCTGGCCACCTAGGGACAGGTCTTTCTTGTGCGTCTGGTGAAATGGGGGCTAGCTGGGGGCAGGGAGCAGGGCAGTGAGCTAGTGATGTCCATTTGTCAGGTATTGCCCTGGCTACTGTGCAGGAGATGCCCCCGAGGGGAGAGGAGGAGGAGGAAGACCAAGGCTGGAAGCCAGGCAAGGGTGATCGGCTTACGGTGACTGTAGGTGGTGAGAGAGAAGGGACCAGGTTTCTTGTGGCACTGGTGCTTTTATATTGATTTTATACCACTCTAAAATGTCAACTGTGGGCTGATAGGCACCACTGGTGGCACAGTGGTTACTCATTGGGTTTCATTCCAGAAGGCCAGAAGTTCGAAACCACCGCCCAATCCTTAGCAGACAGATGGGCCTTTCCATTTCTACTCGTGTAAAGAGGTAGTCTCGGAAACCCACAGGGCAGTTCTATCCCGTCCTACGTCCGATACTGTAGCTGTGAGTAGGCTTTGACTCTTTGACAGTGAGTTGACTGGACTTACATTCTAAACTGTGTTCCACAGTGATCAGATTGCATTATCTCCATGTCCCACATGGTGCCTCAAACTCACTGCAACCCTGGAAGGCAGGGTAGTGCTCTACCTGTGGGTTTCCCAGACTGTAACTCTCTACAGGAGTGGGAAGCCCAGTCTTGCTCAGGCAGGACAGCTGAGTGATTTAGAACTGGTGACCCTCCTGATCGCAGCGCAGCCACCAGGCCGTCGACACAGTGCCCAGCAGAGTTCAAAAAATGTTTAGAAATTGAGTTGAAATTCCCCACTGTGCCAAATTTTACCATACAACATGCTGTTTCTTTTGGCGATGGGTTTATCTTCCCATGCCATTAAGAGAAGAAATGTCACAAGTGACAAATTCTCTTTCACTAAACTCAAATTCTGCAACTCTTTCCTGAGGTGTTTTTTGTTGTCTTTGTTTTGTTTTTATTAAAATTGCCTTCTAAAGAAAGTGTAAAATATCAACTGGAAAATGGCTTGAAATAAAACATAAAATTGAATTTTCTCATGCTTAAAAAAGAACACACACACACACACAAAAACCCAGTTCTTTATGCTTTACCACATTTCCTTCTTTCTCCTTAAATTCAACGGCTGGCATCTTTTCTGAAGTCGGCGCTGACCCTCAACCACCCACTGCCCCCAATGGCTTCTTGCGGAGATGATTTTTGTCAAACACCGAGCACCAGCAATGGGGCCTGTGTTATGTTCTTCTAGCATAGAATCTTCCTGCTTTTAGGTTACACAGATTGTCCTTCAGAAGACGCGCAAGGAAAATGTCCAATAAAGAGTAAGAAAGGTGGGAGGAAAAAAAGAGTGAAGTGAAAGATTTAAAACTCACGAGGGTAGGAATGAGCTGACTATCTCCTCCCAGTGTTTCCTCTGAGCCTCTCCTGACCCTCTCTGAAGGAACTAACTTAAGAAGAGATGTATTTCTGAAGTGCGAGAGGACTCTGTAGAAAAATACACATTTGATGGTGTTTGGGGTCGGGAACAAATGGTGTTGGATGGTTGCCCACGACTGGAGATCACAACACAGTCCAACATTGGCTACAGGGGCACACCACAAGAGTGGACAATGGGTGTTGGCAGGTGCTGGCGAGGGGACTCTGGCTAGTGACCTCAGGTGACAGAGTAGGACTTCCCCCTTAGTGAACTCTTGGCTGTAATCTTGAGGTGAGCTGTTTGCCGACCTGAGCTCTCAGAGAGCTCGTGGGTGGATTTGAACAACCAACCTTCTGTTTAGCAGCCTAGTTCCACCAGAACTCCTTGTCTTATTCCTGGCAATAAACATTCTTTCCGTGTATGCTTTTGTTATCCTAGATGTTATGGTTTGAATTGCGTGCCCTGCAAACACGTGCTGCCATCCTACCCATAGGGCCCTGGCAGGAAGTAGAGGGTTTTCTTTTAGGTTAATCAGGTCCTAGCAGTGTACAGTAAGCCCCAAGCCTAATCCCTTCTGAGCTACAGAGGACACAGAAGCTGCAAGAGGTGTCAGCAAGGAAGACAGAGGACTGAGAGATGTGTCCACAGACCCAGGAAGCAAGGACTGCTGGCAGCAACTAGCAGACAAAACCAACAAAGAAGGCTCTCCAGGGGGGCTGTGCCTGAATGCCTCCTGTGGTGTCAGGCAATGCTTTTAAAGTCAAAAGCTCTCCTTCGCGGTGGCAGCACTGGGCAGCTAAGACTCAAGAGTAGCTAGATAGTCCAGAATCGATGTGGAACAGGTCTAATAATAAGGGGTATTAAGACAGACACACACAAGGCTAGAGCAAGCGTCTGGTGTGAGGTTACTGAGAAATTAAATACACTGAATGAATCCAAGACACAACCACCTTGTGCTAATGCTGAAACCAGGCCCCAAACCTCTCACCTCCTGGCCCAGTGTTTCTCTGCACAACCCAGTCCACAGAAGCGCCCCCACCCCGCACCCCCATCAGAACTTCCCATGTTCCAAGCAGCTGTCTTGACCCAGGCACCTCCACTTTCTGGAATTGGAAATTAGCAAGGGAGCTCTCTTGAATGAGGATCACGTTCCTTCCGTACATGGGACAAGTCACTGTGAGGCGAACAAAAGTCTCTCACTGTCACTGAGCCCATGCTGACTCACGGGGGTCCTGTAGGTCAAGAAGGATTTGCCGTCTGCTTTGGTAATGACCTGCAGCCTCAGAAACAGCCGACGGAAGGTCTCCGATAACCTCTCGGGTCACGGAGAGTCATCATTTGACCAGATGGCAACAGGTTGGCATTTCTTGCTGCAATTGTTGGTTTTGGTTTCTAGGCTCACAGCACAAAGGGTAACAGTTCCACTATGAACTAAAAGCAGCCCTGGGGTCCTGGTGGTCACAAGTTGGGCTGCTAGCCCTAAGGTCAGCACTTCAAACCTACCAGTCACTCCAAGGAGAGAGACGGGCCTTTCTACTTCACTCACCTCTGCCCCGCCCCCCCCCCACACCACCCCCCCAGGCCAAAGTCTTGGAAACTCACAGGGGCAATTCTACATTGTCCTATAGGGACACTCTAAGTCAGAACTGACTCAATGGCAGTGAGTTTGGTGTGGGAGTTTGAAGAAAGAGTTGGCCAACTGCTTCCAAAAGGTTACTGCTTTGAAAGCTCTATGGAATACAGTTCTAACTTAACACTCCTGGGGTCACCAGGAATCAGAACCAACTATACCACTGGCTTCTGACCTGGGTGTGTACAAGCAGTGAATGACCTCAGCGGCTCACCAAAAAGTTGGAGATTCAAGACCATGTAGAGGCACCTTGGAAGAAAAGCCTGAAGATCTCCTGCCAAACAATCCGTCATTCCTAACCTCATGAAGCACAGCTCTGCTCTGCTGTCGTGAAGGCATTGTGAGCCAGCTTCCACCAGAAGGCCATTGGCTTTCATATGCTGGTGCAAGCAAGAACATCATCCTTCCAATTACACACAAATGAATGTGTCGAAAGCTAAAGAAGCTTTCAATTCAGACTCTAATTCCTTCAAGCAGTCGGCCGAAGGTGCAAATATCCTTGACTAAAAGAGAACTACTATCTCCTGTGTTTCCTCCCTGGGTGGTGCTGGAAAGATCCAGGAGGGTTGCAAGAGCAGATGCCTACACTTTATCCTGGAACCCTGGTGGCATCCAGGACTATGAAATGACATGCTAGTCAACAGTGAGACCCAGCAGTAGCTTTGTGGAAGGTGAGGCTTTCTAGTCCTGTAACGATTTTAAGTAAGATCTCCTATATTCCCAGGGGCAGTTCTACCTTGACCTTGTCCCACTGGCAGCAGTGAGTTGGGTCAGTTAGACACACTTTATCCTGGGTTACAGACTACAGTTATAAAACTTGTCCACTGCTGGAGGGTGTAGGCCCTGAGGTTTTTGTTTGTTTGTTTGTTTTGTTTTGCTGAAATGGGGGTGGCTGGCCAATACATGTATGAATCTATGATGTACAGTTAGAGCAACCTTCTCGGTCTCATAAAAAAAAAAGAAGAAGAAAGAAAATCCAAAGCAACAACAAGCAAACAAAACATTTCTCACACAGACAACGATGACCAATGGAACATGCAGGTATTTCTCAACACCTCCCCCCTACCCCAACCCCTGGACCCTTTGCAGGCCAGACAAGGAGCTACACCTTCCGCTGGATGACAAGAAATCTTAAATCTGTAGACTGAAAAATAAACAACAAAAACTAAAAAACACCAGACTCCCCAACCCTGATTCTCTCAAACAGCTTTTCCAAAGCAGCAACTGAAATTGAGGTTTTTCAAATAATAACACCACAAACCATGGTGATGCATGTCCCAGAAAGAACAAGAGCAGAAAGTTCAAACATCAGGAATTATTCTAGAGTGATCACGGACGTCTATTGAAAGGAGGGTGGGATGGGGAGGAGGGAAGTGTTTGGAGAAATCAAGGCATGATGATTGAGGGGGTGCAGAACGTGCACCAAAGCCCAAACCAAGCTCACTGCCATCAAGTCAATCGGACTCATGGCAAGCCTGAAAACGGTGAAAACCCGAGTCTCTAACTCTTGACGGACACAGAAGGTCTCATCGGTCTCCCAAGGAGCGACTGATGGTTTCGAACTGCAGACTCACCGTTAGCAACCCAACGTGTGACCACTGTGCCACCAGGGATGAGTGGGAAAACAAGAAGAGACTCACACAAACAGCCTTTCACTTCACAAAACAGAGGCAAGTAGGCTTTCCCAGGCCTGCTGAGCTCCTCGCCCGTGGGCAGTTTCACATACGCCATCAGGAGTGTCCCTGGAAGGCAGCAGCTGGCGCTTCAGACACCTCAGGCAGACACCTCGGGCTTACCTTGGGGCTGCATCTGTCCTTGGGGCCTTCTAGCGCCTTCTCTTACAGGGAATTCACGTCATACTACATGATGAGAACCCCTTCACTCATCGGGAAGCTCGGGAAGCTCGGAACAAAGCGCTCCGGCAAGCTAGAAGATTCCTATGCACAAGCCACACTTGACTTTTGCCACTCTTGTACAATTTGAAAAGCACCCCCGGGTGGCCTGACACCTCCATTTTCCTGTCTGTCAACCAGCGAAGGCGCCGCCTGGAATCACATCCCTGCGCGTGGCTGGCCCAGAATGCTTCCCGCGCTCCGCCAGCGAGGATGGCACAGTTTTCCTAAGGACACTTTCCCAGGGATGTCTCTGAATGGCCAATGTAAATGACGGCCTTGCAAATACATTATTTTTAGCCTCAGAAAGAGGTGTGTGTGTGTGTGTGTGTGTGTGTGTGCGCGCGCGCGCTAATTTTACAACAAACTATGTTGCTTGACTGGTGGGTTTCACAGGCGCCCCTGTCGATTTTACACAACCGTCTGTTTTGTTTAGCTTTGTTTGGAAATCGGTAACTCAAAAGAATTAAGAATAGAGACAGTGCCACTGCAGAATGAAACTATGTAGAATGAATTTCGCTTCAGTGTGGTAAAGACGTCGACTATGGGGAAAACAAAACAAAACCTAACACATTTATTTATAATTCAGTTCTCAAAGCGGCAACTCTGTAACCCGACACCCGCGACAGGCGCTGCAGTCTGGGAAGAGAAAGCCTTCCTGACGTCCTGCCTGTGCTGCCTTTCCTGCCTGGCAGTTTTTTTTTTCTTTTTTTTTTGGGGGGGGGGGGGGG
>PVJH01015568.1:0-53112 GCA_004026705.1 Nesogale talazaci
AAAAGTGTCAATACTACCCAAAGTGATCTATAGACATAATGCAGTCCTGGCCCAGAACCCATCACTGTTTTCTAAAAACATAAAAAAGGCAATCACTAACTTTCTGTGGAAATTAAAGAGACTTAGGAAAACCAAAGCAATAAAAGTAGAAGCCTCACACTTCCTGCTCTCAGAACCTATTATACAAGAGTGCTTCAAAGAGTTAGTGGAAAAGTTCTATTATCTTTTAATTTCAATTTTATGCCCTTTTTAAAGCTCCCTCCCATGGCAAGTGTGGTACTGGCACAACAGACACATACATCAATGGCACAGTATCCAAAGGCCAAGGACCAGTCTCCCTTTCTAAGCACCCGGGTATGACAAACTGACAGATGGACAGGTTATAGAATGTAGAAATCCTAAGATATGACAAGTTCACTCCCCCAGAGGCTCTTCCTTGCAGTCACTTTATCAATCCATCTCATTAAGCATTTTACTCCTTTTTGCTGACCCTCTGCTTTTCACCAGGTATGATTTCCCCCCTCTCGGGACAAGTTCTTAAGGAAATATGCCCAAAGCACATGAAATAAAGTCTCACCACCCTCACTTCAATGGAATATTCTAGCTCTATTTCACCAACACAGACTTGTCCACTCTTCTGACAGTCCATGGTATGGTCATTATTCTTTGCCAATATCACAATCTAAATGCATCAGTTGCCCAATTGTGCTGCATTTGTTCCACCATAATTGAAACACAAAATTATTTTTAAATTTACATGATAAAAGTTATAACCACTGTTATACAAATGGCATTAAAACATTCATTGTCTAATATTTTCTTTTGGAAAATAACAAATAATAAACACACACAATAGTAGGTAAGGGTAACTACAGGCGGTGCAAATGGTTAAACATGCTTGGTCCCTAAACAAAAGTTGTCAGTTTAAATTCTCCCAGAGGCTCTCTGAAAAGAAGACCTAGTGATCTGTGTCTGAACACTCAGCCATGGAAAGCCTAAGGAGCACGGTTCTTCTCAGATTCATGTGGGTCACCATGCCCCAGAGTCTACAGACAGCTGGCTTAGGGTATGCATGCTCTAAAAATAGTCAATTGGTACCCAAACTTCTAACGTTACTTGTCTAAACTATAAAACCTCTTTTTCAGTTGTTTTATTACAAAAACATTTTGGTGTGAGGCCCCATTTAATCAAGTTTCCTTCACCTTCTATCAAGTTTTGCCTAACATAGTCATCTAGTGGTTTCCTGAGTGACTGCAAGTAAAGCCAGTAAAACTACTGATTGGGTTCGTTTTAGAAATGGGAAAATAGTTCTAAAACAGAAGCTTAAGTAATTCACACCAAAGTGCTGCAATTCATTGCTTAGCAATGAATAGAAAATATAACTGGGAGTAAATACTTAATTTACTGATATTTCAAAGATGTCCCCCTACCATCTCATACGCTGGTGGCACTATCGGGGTAAGTGCTGAACTGGGAAACACAAAGTTGGAGAGTTACACCCACTAGCCACTCGTGAGAGAAAAATGAGGCTGTTTGCTCCTGTAACCCGCTACAAGGTCACTATAAATTGGAATCAACTCTATGGATGTGGGGCTTTTGTTTGGTTGTTTTGTTTGCTTTTTGTCATTGTTGTTGTTGTTTAATAATCTTATTTTAATGATGCCAGAGTTTGCTCATTTTGTACCTCTTTAAAGGAGCCGCAGTGAGACTGTCAGGTAAGCATTAGACTGCTAACTACAGGGTGTGCAGTTCAAATCTTCACCAGCAGCAATGTGGAATAGAGAAGACGCTGTCTACTTCTGTAGATCTTTCTTCGGCCTCAGAAACCCTACATATGGTCAGAATTGACTCAATGGTAGTAGGGACCTGGTTCCTTTTTAAGTATTTATAAAAGATTTTCTGGAAGTATATATGCAAATATTTTAAAACTTAGCTTAAGAAAATTTAAAAAATCAATCTTTAAAAAAATCACTTTATTGTAAGCTTATAGTAATTATAACAATCCATAATTCAATTAGATCAAGAATAGTTGTATAATTGCTGTCACCATCATTTAAAAAAACAT
The DNA here is from genome assembly GCA_004026705.1 of Nesogale talazaci. NCBI lineage: Eukaryota > Metazoa > Chordata > Mammalia > Afrosoricida > Tenrecidae > Nesogale > Nesogale talazaci. The sequence goes on from PVJH01015568.1 coordinate 2,066, forward strand.
TTATTATAAGAAATATTAAACCTTTTTTAAAAAATTGGTTGTCAGATGCAAAACAAAAAAACAAAATGCACTGCCTCAAGTTGAAGCCAACTTACAGACCCAATAAACTGCCCCAGTAGATTTCCAAGACCACTACTTTTTATGAAAGTAGAAAAAACTGTTTTTCTCCCTAGGAGCTGTTGGTAGTTTCAAACTGCCGACTTTAATTAATTTTTAATGCAGACAGACCCTATGTAACATAGTTCTTGTACAACTGCCCCTTATGGTTTTCTTGACTATAATCTTTACAGAAGGAGATCACCAGGTCTCCCCATCCGTCCAACCCTTCCCCCCACCTCTGCAAAGAATCGATGGATGACGAGTTCAAACTTTACAACTGGTTTAGTAGTGAACTGGGTGCTTGTTAATACATTTTTTAAAAATAAATTCTGCTGTTCTAGTACTAGGCTGTACAAAACTTCCCTCACATCCTTGTCTCTTAACTGAACTCCTACTAATTTCTTGAGTTCTCCAGTCTTACCTAAAATTTCTGTAATAAGGGAGAATACGGAGTCGGAAATGACCAGTAAAAGTGTAAAGGGATTTTGTAGGCATTTTCTTGACAACATCTTCCTTAGTAGTTTTCCAGTCTCTACTTACACTTTTTCGGTCTCACGAATTCAGAACATCCCAAGGGAAATCACTTTGCCTTGGGGAATTTCTTACTACTATGAAGTTACATCTTCATAGTGCATCTTCAAAGCCCACAACCGTGTTCATAAGGCATATGCCCATCGTCTTAACTCACCCCAGAAATATCTCCGTCCTGTTATAGGGTAGCCTTTTAAATAGTTGAAAACAGTTATCCTACTTAGGCATTCCAAACCACAGCTGTCCTTTGGAGCTCTGACCCAGTGACCTGTTAAGATATGTAAGCCTCCAGTCCATTTCACCTCTCTCCCATGAGTTCCTCAGTCCCCTGCTAGTCCCCAAGCTGCAATCTCTGGAAGGTCTCTTCTGGGTGGTCTTCACCCCTCCTTCATCCCTGTAGGGGCACCAACCCACTGCTGTTGCATCAACTCTGATTCATAATGGAGACCTCATAGGACAGACTAGAACTGCCTCATAAGGTTTCTAAGGCTGTAAATCTTTCTCCCATGGAGACTAGTGGGATCAAACCTCCAGTCTTTTGGTTCAGTCAACTGCTTACCAACTGCACTGACACTACCCAATTGGGACAAAGTTTATTGTGTCAGCCTGGCTGATAAACACATATGGGGTTAATTGAAGGGCAGAGAGATAAATGGCTCAGTGAGCCTCATTTTTTCTAGTTTTCTGATGGTCAGACCAGGATGCAGCTGCCATAGTCAAATCCCTGCTTCAGCTGGCAAGACTCACTTCCTGTAAGATATACCTGAGAAGCCCTGGGTGCTAGGGCAGCCGTGTAGAGACCCCTGGCAGCATTGAGATGCTTACATGCTCAGTGATTCAGCTCTCCTCCTGCAATCGACATCAGTACATGTGTTTTGTGAGATTGAGGAGGACTTTGTAGATTAATGTCAGGCATATGGTCTAATGTTGGAATTATGAGCTTAGACAGCACTGGGTCAGGATGCTTTCTTAATGTACATTTACCCTTTAAATAAAACTCTCTCCATACATATGCGTTTCTGTGGATTTGTCTCCCTAGTTGACCCAGACTAACACATCAATAAAGAAACACAGGAAATCAAGGTCAGATGAAGCAAGCTCTTAGGATTAGAGGTGAGAGTGACGATACCAGGAGAGTGGGGGAAGGTGGGGTAGAAAGGGGGAACCGATTACAAGCATCTACATATAACCACCTCTCTGGAGGCTGGACAACAGAAAAGTGGGTGATGGGAGATGTCGGACAGTGTAAGACACAACAAAATAATTTATAAATTATCAAGTGTTCATGAGGAAGGGGGGATACCAAGGGCTCAAGTAGAAAGCAAATGTTTTGAGAATGATGATGGCAACAAATGTACAAATGTGCTTGACACAATGAGTGGATGTATGGATTGTGGTAAGAGTTGTATGAGCCACCAATAAAATGACTTTTTAAAAAAACTAATTTTGCTTTCCAACACTGCCACCTAGTGGACCTTTTCCTTGATCAGTCCCCAAATCCTTGAACTTGCCACAAAGCAGAAAGGCTATACAAAGTCTATGTTCTCTTTTCATTTTCACTTTCTTGTGATTATACAGGAAAACCATTTTCAGAGCATAAGCAAGTAGCCCCAGAAACAGAAAATGGCTTCTGATCCTGGACCAGGGCTTGTTTCTTTGTGTTCTAGTTTACATTCTCCTAAATTCAGTAAATGTGCTGGCCTGTTTTCAGGTGACATCTCTGGGAAAGGTGCTGAGCAGACCCATGGATTTTACTGAGCAAAGTCTACTGCAAATCTTTCCCTGACAGTAATGGTGGTTTCCCAGCCTTCTGGGAAAACTTTGAAACTCTTACCTTCAAATGTAATAAACAGACCTCGAGTCATGCCATACTTATTTTAAGACCATCTCTATGTCTAACTCTTAATAGAACACACAACACAAATAGCATTTAAAAGTTATTTCAATTCTTCTCAAGGCCCTATTAGGGCTCAAGAATGCATGGCCCAACAGAAGAAAACCGTTTCCTAAAACAAATGGGTTGCTTACAATACAGAGGAAACCATCTTATGAGTCAAAATATTTTAGAAGAGTCAGGGTATGGCTATTACATAACATAAATATTTTAAAAATCGACATTACAATACTTCCATTACCTCCTCCCATCCCATTAGAACTTTTTAATAATGTACTTCAATTTTAATCAGGCAAAGGACAAAAGATCTAAGTTTTAATAGTCATCTGTAGGTGGCAGCAGGAGCACGTTTATAAGGTCCCATGAAATACTGATCAGTATCATAACACTTGACACCATACATATGCAATCTGAAACTATTTCATCTCCAATTAACTGTGTAAGTAACTCCTACAGTAAATAAAATGCAGTTAATGCTTACATAAAGAGTTCTATCTTGTCTCAACACTCTAAAGCTTCTAACAGTTGCCTAGAATATTCCTGCCTTCTTTCAAAGATCACATTTCCTCTTCTCCCTCCAAACACTACCTGAATATTATCAGACCTGACTAATTCTCCTGGAATCTATCTCATTTATCCTTAATAGATCCATTATTTCATTTTTTTAGTTCTCTAAAATGGCTTATTTAAATAAAAAAATACAGCAAAGCCCACTGCCACCGTGGTGACTCTGACTCACAGGACTGGGCAAACCTGCCCCTGTGTACTGCGAGCCTGTAAGTAACTCTTTACGGGAGTAGAAAGTCCCCGAGCAGCTGGTGAGTTTGCACGGCAGAGCTTGTAGTGAGCAGCCTGATGTTTCTCCTACCGAGGTACCTTCGTATATATAAAAGAAACGAGAAAACTGAGCTTACTGCTCAAGTCAATGTCGACTTGTAGCAGTCCCACTGGACAGGGCAGAACTGCCCCTGTGAATTTCTGAGACTCTCTTTGTTTTGTTGTTTTTGGGGGGGCATCACTGCCTCTGGTGATCGTGGGCGCTACCCAGTGCTGCTCCTGAGGGCAGCCGCTGGACACTTACGCCACCAGGGCTCAGCCCGAGACGTTATCTCTTTATGGGAGTAGAAAACTTCATCTTTCTCCAGAAGAGTGGCTGGGGGTCTTGAACTGTTGACCTTATGATTATCAGCCCAACACGTAACTACTACACTACCCAGGCTCCTTTCCTATAAATGAAGGTGCTTGTGTAAGTCTCATGGAAAGTTTCCAGGATCTTTCATTGCTTTTCTCTACATACTTTTCAGAGCCTCCTCATATAAACAAAAGGATCCTTGGTGGCATACTAGACTACACACTAAGTTGCTAACCACACAATTAATGGTTTGAACCCAACAGCAGCTCCACAGAAGGAAGATGAGGCAATTTTACTCTCATAAAGATTTAGTCTCGCTGGGGCCGAGTCCCGGTGGCGTAGTGGTTGTGTGCGGGACTGCGGCCCACTGGCTTGGCGGTTCAAATCCAGCAGCAGCTCTCCAGGAGCAAGTATGAATCTCCTATTCCCACCAGAGGGCAGTGATGCTCCCCGCCAAAAAAAAGATTTAGTCTCAGAAACATACAGAGGGAAGTTCTACCCTGTCCTACAGGGTAGCTATGAATCTGAATCAACTTGTTTATAGTTCCTATAAAGGCAAATACTTTATTCAAAAAGGTTACTTGCACATATGAATGACTTTGGGATACACTGATCTACTTCTTGTATCCTTATTTTGAAGCTTTAAAAACTTTACCTGCATAGAAACTAGACAGGCACGTGTTTTAACTATGCCTGTTTAAATTTACGTATCTTACTATTTTTTTTAAATTCTATAAAGTTGAGCATTAGATATTTGAATATTAATTCTTGTGAGCTCAGTGAGGTAAATTGTTGTTGCATGACTAACAGTATATAGAAAAGTAACTCTACAAGTAAACTATATTAATGATTGGCCAATACAAATTTTATGACTAGATATCACACTTTTGTCACTAAAAATGAGCTGGCAACCCCATGTCTATCAAAGTAGAACTAGGCTCCACAAAAGGTCCAATGGTTGACTTGGGGGAGAGATTGCCAGCCTTCTTTCTTCTGCTGATGCACAACTCAAAATAAGAGACAGCTACAAACAGTCATTCAAAGGTGGAATGTGGAAGGTACAAAGCAGGAAAATTAGAAGTCATCAAACATTACATACAACACATAAAGATCATGATCAGAGGCTGTAGTAAGCTGAAATGGATTGGTACTGGCCATTTTAAGTCAGACAATCATATGGTTTATTATGTCGGCAATGACAAATTCAAGGATAGTTTCACTTTCACCTTCAAAGAGGACATTTTAAGATATATCCTGAAGTGCAATGCTGTCTGTAGTAAAAAAAAAAAAACTATATATCTACAAGAAACACTAGATAATACAACTATGATTCAAATTTACACACCAACCACTAAGGCCAATGAAAAAGTGAAAAGTTCTACCAATTCCTCCAGTCAGAAATTGATCATATATGCACTCAAGATGCACTGACAATTACTGGTGATTGGAATCGAAAGAAAAACAGAATCCTTTCAGCTGTCAGGACCAACAGATAAGATCAGGAGAACTGGAAAAAAAAGACTGAGGTTGGTTATCAATGACTTCATTTTGCTTAGATCCATAATCAATGCTCATGGAAACAGCAGCCAAGAAATCAAATGGTATACTGCACTGGGTAAGTCTGCTATACAAAGACCTCTTTAAAATGCTGACGAGCAAAGATGCCACTGTGAGGATGCAGGTGTGTCTGAGCCAAGCCATGAGACAGTCAACTGCCTCAGATGCAGGTGCAAGTTGGACAAAAATTAAAGAAGAATCAGTGTATTTGAATCATGGTGTTGGCAACAACTATAGAAAAGTACCATGGACTGTCAGAAGAACAACAAATGTGTCTTAGAAAAAGTACAGCCAGAATGCTCCTTAGGTGTCAGGATAGGGAGACTTTGCCTCTTGCACTTCGGGACATATTAGTAGGAAAGACCAATCCATAGAAAAGGACGTATTTTCCCAAAGTACTGTGACGGCCACTGAAAAAGGGAAAGACCCTAAAGGAAGTGGACCAATACAGTGGCTACAATGAATGAGCTCAAACATAATTATTTTAAGGGTGACACAGTGTTACTCTGCTACACATAGCCACTATGAGTCATAAGTCATTAAAGCCACTTAACAACAGTTTAAATACGTTATCAGCTCCAAGGGGAGATGACGCTAACTGCTACCATAAACATCTACAACCTCAGAATCCCTAAGCAGGTAGCTGTGAGTCAGGGGGAAATGGCTAACTGTCACAGCATCTTTTCATGTATTTGTTACCCATCAGTGTTGTTTTTTTTTTTGGGGGGGGGGGGGGGGTGGCATCACTGCTCTCAGGTGGTGGGAGTAGGAGGCCCAGCCCCACTGCTGGAATTGAACCTCCATCCCAGTGGGCCGCAGTCCCGTGCACAACCACTACGCCACTGGGGCTCAGGCCCAGCCATCAGTCTTTCTTGGTAAAATGTCCATATCTACTTTCCAATGGGGTTGCTTAGTTTTATGTTGTTGAGTTGTTGAACTTTTTTGTGCATTTTACACATTAGATCCTTATTGGGTTGGGTTGCTGCTAGAGACATTTTTCCTTGTCTGTAGGTCCTCTTTTGGTAAAATTTTTTGTTGGGTATAAATATTTAATTTCTAGAAGGTCCTATAACATAAATGATCTTGTTCTTTGTGCATTTGCATATTATTAGTTGTGTTCAACAGACCACGTAGGTCAAAACTTATGCCTAATTTTGTTCTACATTATCTTCCATGAACTCTATTGCTGCAGCTTTAACAATTACCATTTTGAGTTAATTTTTGTGTGTGATGTGAAATATGGATCCTGTTTCATATTTATGCAAAAGATATCTAGTTTTGCCAGAACATTTGTTAAGAGAAATGGCTTCTTCCTCATTTTGTGGACTTTGATCTTTTGTTGAAGATCAGCTGCCAGAGTTTGGATGGATTTGCTGGAGGTCTCGATTCTGTTTCAGTAAACTACATGTTTGTCACTGTACACAGAGTCAGGCTATTCTGATCAGTATGGGTGGATCATAAAACCTCACTTCTTCTAATGTGCAATTGCTAAGAGCACGGTCAGTGGTTCAAACTTACCAGCTGTGCCATGAGAGAAAGTTGAGACTGTCTGTTTCCATATAGGTTTACAGCCTGGGAAACCCTTGATAAGGTCATCAGGAGTCAGAATCAACCGATGTTTATGGCTGTGTTTGGAGACTACTGTTTTGTCTGAGAAAAAAAGTATAGTCCTCAATTTATCTTAAATTCTTAAATCCAAACCACACTCATGCAGTTAAATTCAAGTTCTTTCAAAGGTTAACAGATCATACATAACAAAATGGTAAAACCTAACATTTTAGGACAAGCAAAAATGAGAGGGGTTTGTGTGTGTGTGTGTGTGTGTGTGTGTGTTTTTAACAAAAGATAAAGCAAAAAAAAAATCGTGCTATAATAAGGCAGAATCTGAACAATCACTTCCCTTCCCACTGGTTTCATTTCCCTCAGAAAACCAAAATACTCCAAACATGTAAATGATTCCAGTACACACTCCCAGAGTCATTTGCAAAGATTTTAAGTCATAAGAATTATTTTGAGACTTTTTATGATAAAATAGGAGCCCGGTGGTATAGTCATTACAAGCTGGGATGCGATCTGCCTAACAGGCAGTCTGAGACCAGCAGCAGCTCCTCAGGTGAAAGACTGGGTTTTTCTACTCCTGTAAACAGTTACTGTCGCGGAGACCCACTATGGGCCATCACTGACTCCACGGCAGTTTGTTTGTTTTTGATATTTGATAAAAAGGGAAAGGAAGCTTTAGTGACTTGAAATGTTAAGCAACTAAAGGGGATAAATATAAATATGCAAAGTAGAAATACACACGTGAAGGTCTAAATTTTAACCATTTAAAATGTTTACAAAATAAAAGGTGATTTCCCGAAGCTTTGTTTAGGTGCTGTTATGTTTAGGGAACACCTACAAAGTGTCAAGTGTACAACATGCATTGGGTCTTGACAGTACTATTGATGGGTGTATCAGTACATCACAGAGACTAAGTAGCGACACAGGCACAGGCAATTACCTCCTTAGAGTCTAGAAGAGGTTGCACAGTTTACAGAGGGCACAAGTCAGTCTACCAACCATGAACTTTATCTGAAACCAAACTCACTGTCAATGAATCAATTCTGATTCATAAGGCCCCTACAGGGCAGAGTAGGACCTTGGTGGGTTTCCAAGACTGAAAATCTTGACAGGAATAGAAAGCCAAGTCTTTCTCCCACAGAGTGACTGGTGCTTTAGAACTGCTGACACTGGAGAGCAGCCCAACTCCTAACAGGCACCATGTCACCAGGGCCCCTCCGTGAATATATACCTACCCCTTTGTACATTCAAAAACCACTTTGAGAGAGGGAGGGGCTCCACCTCAGTTTCTCAAGATGGAAGGAAGAAGAAGATCACTCAGATTCTACCACATAGCATTGTTCTATAGGCACCCCAAATCAACAGACGTGCCTACAGGAGTCATCAGCAAACCCACTGGAAATTCAAGCCAAGAGTTGAGGAGAAGGTAAGCTTATCTCAGAGAATATGATTACGAAGCTTTAGTGACTTAAAGGACTTCTGTTGATGGGTAAACTGGGCAGGGCAACCGGTCATTGGGAAAAAGGCTTGACCTTACTTACACAGACCACAAAGAAAGAATATGCCCAACATTGTGTTCCTAATTGGACACGTTTGATCTAGTTTCTATCCAGTCCTTGGTGATTTAAGTGATTGCTACAGACAACTGGAGCTTTAGACTCTGCCCTTTGCACGTGCATAGCATACTTCATACCACACACCAAAAAGATTCCATTTAGAAACCCCACTAAGCAAACTACACTACCTTAACTCCTCAAAAGCAGACTTAAGGAACTGACACATTCCCTAAAAAATGCCCTAGTATGAGGAGAAGCAGCTACTGCTTCAAGGTCATGGTATTGGTGGTCATTGGACTTTGGCTGGGACCTCTTCCTCTGAGGGTGCCTAAAGTATGGTGGCCCAAGAAGACCATGTTTCCTATTTTTATCTGTCTTTGTTTTTGGTTACATGTGTTAGTCTAGCAGGCTTGGTTCTGTCTCTGTGAATGGTGTTATTCAAAATTATGCCCTACCTACAGCCCTCATTGTTTGTCTAAATATTATGTAGTCACTTAATCTTTTAATCTGTACAAATCAATAATTCATCTATTGTGGACCAAAAAACGGCCTACACATGTATAATTTCCTTTTCTTCACAATGTTTTACCGGAGCTCTAGTCGTGTAATGGTTACAAGTTGGGTTGTTAATCACAAGGTCAGTAGTTTGAAATCACTAGCGCACTCCTTGAAGGAGAGATGACGCTTTCTACTCCCATAAAGAGTTTCAGTCATGGAAAACCAAAGGGGCAGTTCTTGTACAGGGTCACTATGAATTGGCATTGACCCGATGGCAGTGAGATTTTTGAACTATTTTTAAAATTTTATATCACTAGCGAAACTACTGATTCTGTTAAAAGAATTAGCTTCTGCTTCATGGAGATGATTGATAGAGCTCTCCAATAAAATGATACTGCTATCTCTTAAAAAAAAGTCACTTAACTTAGAAAGTGAAGCAGCAGTGGAGAAAGTAGGCTTCGAACTCTGCCTTACTCAACATCAAATATGGTTCTTTATCCATAGAGAATGTAGACTTGTGGGATCAAAGTTAAGAACTGAAATAATTTCCCCCTTTTTGTATGATTCATTTTAAATATATGCCATTATTTCAAAGGGAGCTTATACTAAATGTGATTTCATAAACAAATCATTTGTGAAAGGGAAAAAACCACATCCAGGGTAAAGTAAAAAAGAAAAAAAAAAAAACCCTATTTCTGAGTACTTCCTGAAAGAGAGCAGTTAACAACGGCGGAACAAGCACCACCACCAGCTCCTTTACCAGGTGCTACATTTGAAACAACATTTTACAGCTACGAAAGAGCCTAAAACAAAAGTAATCCGGCATTTTGTAAAGATAGTCTGTAGAAGGAGCTAACTTAACACAAGCCACTCACGGATACCTCTATCACAGAACTGGACATATTGAACGACGGTTATCTCTGACACAGCTTCACCATGGGCATGAGGTAAGAGCACTGATGAACTCCCGCTTAGATAACATGACCAGAAATGCTTTACTTACTAAATATGAAAAACATTGTCAATAATTCTACATTACTGAAACCACCATTTTGGCAAAATGCTATCATCTTTCCATATAATTCTGTGCTTCATTTATTTTCAGTACTGTTATATGTTATTAGTTATTTTTTTTCATTTGGGGAAATGCTGATACAATATATCATAAATATATTTAGGATTCTTTATCATATGGTTTCAAATACATTTTTTTCACAAAAGGTATTTAATAGTTTTTAAGGGGGAAACAGAGCATGGATAATCAATCATTAAACCAGGGAAAGCTTTTAAAAAGTTGATGTGAAAGCAGTAACTTATTGGTATTTCTCTAAGGCTTCTTATGTGTGTAGGGCAATTCTAGTAGCTAACTCTTCTTTCACGATACTATCTTTTGTTCTCCTTAAATTATCATCAAACTGGAAATAAAGAACTTGACTATTGGAACACTAGATAAGCATTTTTAGAATGTACATGAAGGGGGGGGTCCCTCATATACTGGTAATATTTTTTAAATGCAAGCATTACTCCTATTCTTTATGACTTATACAAATGAATGCAAATGTGGGTGACAAACTGGCCACATAAAAAAGGTATACAGATTTAATGAGCAAAAAAAGACTTACTGAAAAATCATCTATAAGTGTGATGGGAGTCTTCAGCATAATTAGGAAGGAGGCTGTGCAAAGGGGGTCTAAGTTGAACACCAAAAGTAAAAAAAAAATAATATGAAAGTTAATTTAACAGAGTACAAGAAGGAGTCAAGTCTCTAAACATTTTCTCCTTGGTATGATACTAGAAATTTCATTTTTCTGGGCAGTACTTTCATCATTTGATAGAAATTAACAGTATAGTCATACAAATATTTCAAAATTATAATTAATACAGGCTCCCTAAATCTTACTTAACTTTAATATTTGGAAAACTAGCTTGGGCCTTCTTTTTAAAAAGAAGGAAGAGAGGAAGGGGAGAGAAATTTATTAATTCTCAGTTCCCAGCAGCCCAGGATGTCACTGATGACAGGCTGCTAATCTTCCTCCGTCTTCCCTCAAGAGATACAGAGCTGAAACGGAGACGACCCACTCTGCAACAGAACATGGAACTTTGCATACACCTCCACATTTCAAGGGGATGCCACAAGGTTCCATCTCTTTGTGCTCAGTCTATTTCTAAAACCTCTACTGGTGTTACAACATGGGTGGTGGAAATTTAACACTAAAGGGTCATTGTATTTATGTACAGTCACATTACTTTCCATTAAAAATGGACATTTTTGGATAATGGAAACTAATTTCTGTAAACACACATACACTTCTTAATACTTGTCTCTGATGCTCTTTAAAATTTGATTTGACAAACAAGATTTATGCTTCTGTATCTAAGTAGACTAAAGGTATGAAAAATTATACTGAAGATATATTATTTTCAAGGTTCTTAGAAATTGTTGTCTTTTGTGCACCATTACAGTACATGTAATTACTCCATGTCCCAGGAAGACTCAGTCTGCATGAGGCTCCCAACTGTGCATTCTAAAAATGCTTATCTAGTGTTCTAAAAAGCCACGTTCTTGATCTGATTCTTAAAACCATGATAATGAAGAGAGGATGGTGGATAGTATTATGAAAGAAGAGATTGTCACTTGTAAAAAAATAGTAATAATGACAATAATGGCTAAAAATGCAAAATTTTCTTCCAAAGTTTCCTTCTCTCATTCCATTTAGTCAGCAGATAGCCACTATGTATTAAAACAATAGTGAAAAAGGAAATGTTCTCATACTTGAGTGAAGATTTCTATAAATATTCCATAATTAACCATTCATAGCCATTATTATTATTTTTTTAACAACACAACATATACTGATGCTCAACAATAAACTGCTCCCAACATTTAAATTCACTAATGACAAGCAGAGTATGAGAAAATGTTAAGACATTATGTTTCAATATTGTTTCAATGCATTTCTAATCCTTCCATTTTTCTTAACTTTTTTGGTTTTCAGTTTCTAAGACCATGTCTACCAAGACAATAGAAGATGACTACTTCAAACCATCAAGATCAGTCTGTTGCTTTTAACGCCTCATACCCAGAGGAATACAAAATCGCTGCCATTGTCTTCTACAGCTGCATCTTCATAATCGGATTATTCGTTAATGTCACTGCATTATGGGTTTTCAGTTGCACCACCAAGAAGAGAACGACTGTAACAATCTATATGATGAATGTGGCATTATTGGACTTAATATTCATACTAAGTCTACCCTTCCGAATGTTCTATTATGCAAAAGACGAATGGCCATTTGGAGAGTATTTTTGCAAGATTCTTGGTGCTCTCACAATATTTTACCCCAGTATTGCTCTTTGGCTTTTTGCGTTTATTAGTGCTGACAGATACATGGCCATTGTGCAGCCAAAATATGCCAAAGAGCTAAAAAACACATGTAAAGCTGTGTTAGCATGTGTGGCAATCTGGGTTATGACTCTGATTATCACTGCTCCTCTGCTATATTTGAATGAAGACCCAGATAAAGCCTCCAAGCCAGCCACCTGCCTAAAGATTTCTGACATTATCCACTTGAAAGCCATTAACATACTGAACTTCACTCGATTGATTTTTTTCTTCTTGCTTCCTCTGTTCATCATGATTGGGTGCTACTTGGTCATTATTCATAGTCTCCTTCATGGCAAGACATCTAAGCTGAAACCAAAAGTCAAGGAGAAGTCTATCAGAATCATCATCACTCTCGTGGTGCAAGTGCTTGTCTGCTTTACGCCTTTCCACATCTGTTTTGCTTTCTTAATGCTGGGAGGGGAAGAAAATAGTTACAGCCCCTGGGGAGCGTTTACCACCTTTCTCATGAACCTCAGCACGTGCCTGGATGTTATTCTCTACTATATCGTTTCAAAACAATTTCAAGCTCGAGTCATTAGTGTTATGCTGTACCGCAATTATATCCGGAGTGTGCGCAGAAAAAGTTTTCGATCAGGTAGTCTACGATCACTAAGCAATATAAATAGTGAAATGCTATGATAAAAAAGTCTGTTTATTTTTTTCCCTTCAATCTCTTCAAAAATCGACCTTATAACTACCCTACAGTGAGCTTAAAGGATATTCTGTATTACTAAGTCCTTTATCTCCTAGAAAAAATAAACTATGAAAGCTCTTTTGTTGGATATTATTATTATTATTTGTGGAAACATTCACGTAATGAGTAAATTTTTTTGTTTTAAGAAGTGGCTTACAACACTGGGTTGGGGTCAGATTATGAAAGAAAAGTAAAGAACTTCAACTATATTAAGAGTTTCAAGTGTACAGTTTATTGCAAAAGTGAATTTATTTCATCTTCTCCACTATGAAGTACAGAGTACTTCTACTACAAACTGAGATTGGGAAAGGAAATTAAAAAGAATTAATTTGCTTGATACCACACAAAACAAGTATGTAGCAGAGGTAGAACATCTACTTTGGTCTGTCTATTAAACAAAGCCCATGTCATTCTCAGGATTTCAGTCGTATCTCAGAAGTCTAGCTTTTATTCTGAAACAAATGAGGACTAAAAAGTTTTTGAAAGGATGACTAATATAGCCAGAACTGCATTTTAGAAAGATTAGGTCTTAGGTTGGGTTCTCCCGGAAAGCAAAACCAGTGAAGCACACACACACATAAAGTTCACAGGATATATATGAACATACAAATATATATATAGACACACACATACTGGGGTGGCGGAGGGGAGGGGAGTAGGGAGAGAATTAGCGCAAGTAAAGAGCTTAGGAGAATGAAAAATCCCAAATTTGTAGCCCAGCAGTCAGGCTGGAGGCTTCTCCTAGTTGCTGGAACAGATGAACCCAAAATCAGCAGGCTGCTTGCACCAGGGCTGCAGGAGCTGGTAAATCCCAAAATCAGCAGGATAGGCGGAGCAGCTGGCTCAATTCCCAAGAACAAAGGTCAAATTGTTTGCAGGATCATGAGCAAACTTTACCAGAATACCCATACATAATGAATGCAAGCCACACCCCAGAGGAAAACTCCTTTAGAAATGATTGATAACATCAAATCATATTATAGAACTAATTGCTTTAAATTACATTATGGAAAAGCAATCAGTTTAATGTCTACCAAATCATAAAAATAATAACCTAATGAAGGTGACACTGAATATTAACTACCAAATTCCACACTTTGTCAATATGGCACCTGTACACAGCTCCTTAAACTGTGCATGATCTGTAATTAAAAAAAAAATTAAAAGTCAGACTTACAGAAAACACGATACAACTAACAGGTATACAACCTTATGCTTATGATTCACTCATCTTACCATATTCTCCATCAACTTGAAGCAATTTGCTTAATAAAATGATGGATGTCCTCTTAAAGATACTACAAAAGACCACCGGTACAGCACTCAGGTCTTTACACAAGTGACAGTGTGCCAACTTTTCTCACTTTCACACATTTTGCTTCTCAGTTAGCTGTGCTGTTCAACTTTGCCAAAATTCACTTTCTTAATCTCTGCCTGACCTCTGGCTTGAGCTAGTGGCTTATCACTTGACCTGATTTCTAAGTTTCTACATCCTAGTTAGTTAATAGGTTCCCAGGTATTTTGCCTATAACTCCTTTTTCAGAAAAAAAAATCATTCAACGTCCTACTGGCCATTAAAAGTTTTTGTGCTCTAGACCCTAATCCAAGTGGAGGTATCTGCTTTTGCAGCGTCTCCTTCGTTCATTTCAGGGCACCTGAGGTGTGGTACTTTCCCACTTTAAGAAGCATTGCAGACAATATATAAACGGTGGACTTGGATTTGCTAGCCTCTACAACCAATGAGCAAAAACTATAGATTATAAAGGATGAAGTCCACACTGTGTTGAAGACATTGGCCAAAATCAAGGCTCCAGGAATTGACAAAATACCAGTAATAATTCCAAAAGAAAATACCCAAAAGAATGCACAAATTATGAACAATACAATTAGCATCATATATAAGTAAAATTTTGCTGTAGATCATTCAGTAATGGTTACAGCATTACATTTACAGAGAGCTGTCAGAAAAGCAGGCTGGATCCAGAAGTGAACATGAAACAAGGGCTATCGTTGCTCATGTTAGACGCATCATGACTAAAAGCAGAGAATACCCCAAAGATGTCACTTAAGGTGAACAGGTTTCACCCAAAGTGAACAGGTTTCAGCAGAGCTTCCCGACTAAGAACAAACAGTAAAAAAGGAATTGACTGCTCACTTTAGAAAAAATAGTCACTGAAAACCTTACACATGGCTTTGACTGTGTGGAATATAACAAACTATGGATAGTCTTGAGAAAAAAATGGGAATTCTCAAACACTTCATCATGCACATGCAGAACCTATACAGGCAGCTGTGCAAATACAACAAGGAATCCACTTATTCGATCTGTATGCTGAGCAAATAATCCAAGCAGCTGGACTACATCAAAAAGAATGGGACATCGGGATTCGCGGAAGACTCATTATAACCTGCAATGTGCAGACAGCACTCTCATGTTTGCTTACTTGCTGACAGTGAGGAGAACGTGAGCACTTGCTGATGGAGATCAAGGATTGCATGCTTCAGTATGGATTACAACTCAGTATTTATGTCTCTTTAGAAAATCAAAATCCTCCTAACTAGACCAATGGGTAATATGAAAAAATAAAGAAAGGTGGGAATCTGTCAAGGATTTGATTTTGCTTGAATTCACAATCCATGCCCATGGAAGCAGCAGTCAAGAGACCAGACAACACATTGCATGGGGTAAATCTGCTGCACAAAACCTATTTAAAATATTGAAGAGTAAGCATGTCGCTTTGAGGACTAAAAACACTGAGGGAAGCGTGGTTGCTGTTAACCAGGGGCAATGGAATGGAACAGATTTTCTGAAAAGTCGTGATATTTGGGTCATCTACCTCATTGGGGCCAGCACTGTACTAATAGCTCTAAAATAAACTATTTTTGCTTATCGCAACTGATATGCCACAGTGATGCTTTGTGTCTCTTTGCCTTAGTGTCAGTTCACTAATTCAGAACCAGTGTCCAGTTTTCTCCAAAATATTCCATTTATTTCCTTTTCCCTAGTAAATATCCACTCTCACGAGAGACCTGTAATAATCAGCTGCTTTCATAAGACTACGCTTTGAGGGAAGCCTGACAGAGGTAAGCAATATAAAGTTTTGGCAGTACGTTGCTGTTGTTAGGTGCCACTGGCTCTGTGTACAATGGAACAAAACACAACACCACACTGTACTACAGTCCTGCGCCACCCTCAGAACCACTCTCATGTTTGAGCGCACTGTTGCAGCCACTGTGTCAGTCCAGCTCAGTGAGGGTTTTCTTATTTTTCAATGACCCTCCACTCTCCCTCCCAAGCATGATGTCCTTTTTCAAGGACTGGTCTCCCCTGATAACTTATGTAAGAAAAACAAAACAAAGTATTTGAGACAATGTCTTCCCATCTTTGCTTCCAAGGAGCATTTTAGCTATACTTGCAAGGTTGGCAGGTTCTTGGGCCAGTCCGTAAACTGGTCAATATTCTTCACCAGCCACAGTTTCCCTTATCATATGCCCTATCGCATGTCCAATGTTCACACGTGCACAAAGCAGCTGAAAATATCAAGACGTTGGCAGTGGGGTCCTACTTTAAGGGAACCTGGCCTTGAAGTAGGTAAACCTATAACTGGCTAAGTCTGAGAACTGAAAAGGCCATAAAGCTCTACACAGCAGTTCTCAACCTGTGGATCGAGATCCCTTTGGGGGTGGAACTCTTTCACAGGGGTTGCCTGATTCATAACAGTAGCAAAATTACAGTTATGAAGTAACAACCTAAATAAACTATGGGTGTCACCACAACATAAGGAACTGTACTAAAGGGCCATGGCATTACACTCTGGCAATTCAAGTTAGTCATTGGCCCGAGAATCCTTCTGCTTCTGGAGATCAAGGAAATATTTAGATTTCAAATCTATTTCACTCTGAGGGACACATAACTAAATCTATAAAAGTCTGACTATTCCAATTATGGCTTGACTCTGTTCTCCACTGTGGTAAAAATGCCTACCTTGACTTTGGTGATTAAGTGCTGTCACATGGCCCCTGCCACCACAGGGTCAAATCAACCCAGTTGCAGTTAAGTGCCTTACTTCAATTAGGGCAGCTCCCCCTCACAAATCTGACTTAGCAAAAATGGTCATCACAGCCATTTTAAAGGTCCTGGGGCTCCCTTCACAAGTTTGTGCATCACCATATGGTAAAGGATGCGCCTGTGGGTGTTATCAATCCACTCTACATGCCAATTTCCACAAGTATTTGGACACCTTCTTCTGCAGTATACCAAGGCAGATCTAGCATTTCAACTTGATTTCATGTGGGCCAAAACTTATACATGCTTCAGTGAACCAACCAAATAAACAACTAGATCTTTTTCGAATTTCTTGAACTGAAACCAGTGAAAAAGGATTTGTGCTTAGTGGCCCCAAGCCAATAAACCCAGCTCCAAATGTATGTTCCTTGCACCACTATTCCACACTCTCAACAGCCATTCCCAGATACACTCCCCAGGTTTCTACTGGTGTATTTTAGAAAAGTGGAGCAGTTCTTTTGGAGCGTAATATACCTCTTCCTGGGCCATACTTTCTACTTCACCTATTGGGATTTGCTGGAAGTAGATATAGTCTGAATATAGGTCTAAAAGCTAAAATGTGGAGGGCTGGTGGTGGTAAAGGGTCCTAGGGACATTTAATACTGTCTTGTAAGGCATCTGTTACAGGCTATGTATGCCCAGGTGGCACCCGGGGGTAGCTCACACAAAGACACTTTAGGTATAGCAGAGTTAAGTTAATCAAATTACATTATAAATAAGCAGCAAATCCAATGAGAATCATAACCTAATTAATTTGACATATAATATTAACCATCATGTGTAACTTTAAAAAACATTGAAATATTTTCAAGTGGGCAAGTTATAAGATTTACTGTAAAAATCAATGCAGCATGAGGTGCCAAAGGGATCAGTTATCAGGAGTTAAGAACTAAAAATCCTAACATTGTGTGTTCACCTCCCTGATATAATCACTAATGACAAATAGATGCTGTGGTAGTCATGTGCTTATGTTAATTTTATAATTGAAATGTAGGGGTGGAGTCTGGCCTGTTAATCAGGAGAAAGCCATTGAGTAGCCGATGAGGCCTCTATGTGGGCATGGCTTTCACCTGAGACTCCTGGGAAATCTCGTGATATTTCCCTCGTGAAGATGAGAAGCTATCTTCCCCAGTTGTTGGGAGTTAGTTTCAGAGACGCTTAATCGAGGAAAAGACAAGATGCAGCCTCTGAGAAGTTGGAGGAGCCAGCGGAGAGACCACTCGGCTTTGCCCTGATGAAGACAGACTTCTGAAGCTGGAGTGGCATGCTGTGATGGACCTGAGCCCTGGAAGCGAGCAGCCATGGGGAGACCCCTGCCAGCGCCAGAATTCTGCACCCATTGACCTGTGATTTCCTGAGTCAGAAACAGACTTTATAGACTGACTTCAGGCATATGGGTTAATATTGGACTTGTGACTTTGCACGGGACTGGATTGGGATGCCTTCTTAGTGTCACATTTCTATTGTATATAAACCCTTTCCTTATACCTATATGCGTGTCTCTGAAATTTGTTCCTCTAGTATATCCGAACTAACACAGATGCATTAGAGAATGTGGTGAAGAAAGCTGATGGTACCCAGCTTTCAAAAGATACAGCATCTGACTTAAATGACTTGAAAGTAAACAAGCGGCCATCTAGCCCAGAAGGAACAAAGCCCACATGGAGGAAGCACACCAGCCTTTATGAATATGAGCTGTCGAAGGGATCAAGTGTCAGGCATCAAAGAACTAAAAATTGTATCATTATAAAAGAGGGGGAGTACTGAGTGGGGACTCAAATCCCATCAATAGGTGAAGCGGCTCCCCCTCACAGAAGGGTTGCAGGGAGGAGAGGAGCCGGTCAGGGTACAGTGTGGCAACAATGAGATATGCAAGTTTCCTCTAGTTCTCAAATGCTTCCTCCCACCCACTATCATGATCCCAGTTCTACCTTGCAAATCCGGGTAGACCAGGAGAGGTACACTGGAGTCAGAAACATGGGGAATTCAGGACAGATGATCCCTTCGGGACCAGTGGTGTGTGTGGTGATACCGGATGGGTGGAGGGAAGGTGGAGTGGAAGCAGGGAACCAATTGCAGGAATCTATATATGATCTCTCTGAAGTATGGACAGTGGGGAAGTGGGTGAAGGGACACATCGGACTGAGTACAATAAGAAAAAGTAATAACAATGTGTACATTATTAAGGGTTCATGGGGGAGGGGGAAGAGGAGAGGGGAGGAAGGGGAAATATGGGAACTGGTACTGGGAGCTTAAGTGGAAGGAAGATGTTTAGGGGTGATGATGGCAGCAGGTGTGCAAATGTGGTATGCATACAATTGGCACATGTGTTGATCATAATGGGAGTTGTATGAGCCTCCAATAAAAGAACTTTTAAAAATATCAATGCAGAAAAATATTAGAGTAATGACAGAAGAGAGACTAGGCTGAAGCTATTTAAGAGCCGATGCCCTATACCACTAATAAAACCAGAGAAAGATTTTTTGGTTTTGTTTTGATCTTCAGTGACTATGTAAATGTAAACAGAATTAACTTAAAAAGGAGTAAAGCAGGAGGAGAGTAGGAAAAGAGAAAAAGTCAAAAGAGGTGAATGCTTTCGAATACAAAGAGTTGGTTTTTGGTTTTTAGTGCTCTAAAATCATAGAGGTCTTTATTAAGCAAAAAGATCAAAGTATGAAACTATGGTTTCTCAACATATGCTGCATCAAGGTCTATATAATTTTTTCTTAACACTTTTACTGGCACCTAATTCATAGATATAATTGAGTCAGTCAATCACACTGAAAAGAGTTGTACAGCCACTGCCACGTGCACTTCAGAACATTTTCCTTTGTACTCACTGTGTTGCTCCATATTTTCCAAGCCTTCCAGCCACACCCCTGGGTAAATAAGACTACTCCAGTAACTGACTTTATAGATTTACCCATTCTGGATTTCATGTACAGGAAATCATACAAAATACAAACAGGAATCAAATGAAACAAAGCCAACAACAATGATGATGACAAAACAGAGAAACCTCAATCAAAAAGAAAGCAGAAAGTATTAAAAACGAAACAACTCTAAGATGGGTCAAATGGGAGATCAAATGATAAGATATTACATTTTCACCTAACTACATCTGCCAGAATGGACTTTACAGTGCTTTCAGTCTGACAGCAAGGCTATTCACATCCCTCGACTGTGGTCGGAGGGGATTCACTGGAGGCTTAATCCATGTGTGGACCCTGCAAAAGGATTGTGGGCTTCCACTGTCATCCATTCCCTTCTGCAAACCACCTATGCACAATTTAAGCTCTAATACTGTTCCCTCCTATGGTCTTGGATTTTAAACATGATGAATTTTTAGTCGATAATTTATTAGAAAATGCCTTCAGAAATATTAAAAAAGTAGTATGGGCAAAAAACGGAATTAAGAAACAAACTACAAATAATTACAGTTGAAGTCATGGGAGTAGATGTGCTACCCCTAAGAAACACTAAGAGTAAGCTAAAGACTACAGAACAGACCCAGGAGAGAGTAGTGTGTTGGGACTCAAGGGAGCAGGCTGTTTTGTGGAAATGCAGGGGCTCCAACCACTTAAAGTGCTACTGAAAGGTCAAATATGATGCATGAAAATATAAATTAGTTACTAGTGAACCTTCGAAAGACACTTCAATAGTGAAAGTTAAAAAAAAAAAAAAGCAAGAAGGCGCCGGTTAAAATTCAACAATCTTTCTTCCGGAAAACCCTTAAGGAGATTGGAATAGAAGAGAAATTCCTCAGCATGGTTCAGGGCATGTGTGAAAAACCAACAGCAAAAAGTACACTTAATGGAGAGAGACTGGGAGTTTTTCCTTGGAAATCGGGAATAAGACAATAATGCCAGGTCTCATCACTTCCATTCATGGTTGAATCAGAAGTCTTAGAGAAATAAGGCAAGAAAAAGATGTTCAAGTGAGAAAAGAAGTAAAATGTGAGAGTGATAGGATCCTATATATAGAAAAGTCCACAAGAAAACTTCCAGGACCCACTCAGAAAAGGAAGATAAAGTGGTTGCACAACTTGAAGAATGTAACTAGGATCACTACAAGGTACATTAGATACTCGAATTGGTGTAGGTTTTGGTGGGTATATTCTCAACAACAACAATAAAATAACTAAAATCTAAAGAGAGGAAAATAGCATTCAGTAGAAAAAGAGGAAGTGCAGAGAATGCATATAA
Source organism: Nesogale talazaci (assembly GCA_004026705.1). NCBI lineage: Eukaryota > Metazoa > Chordata > Mammalia > Afrosoricida > Tenrecidae > Nesogale > Nesogale talazaci. The sequence goes on from PVJH01015568.1 coordinate 23,244, forward strand.
ACTTGGCACTGAAGGAAAAGAAAAAATACTGTGTGGAAAACATCCCATTCTGCAAGGCACGCTACACTGAGAACAAAGAAAGTATCTCCTTTCTTCCCTCAGTGTTATGTTTTAGATCATTAATACATAATTACAAAATTCAAAGGTTGTTGATTAAAGTAAATGTTTACTTCAGAAGATATTCCAAGAGGTCTCTAGTTAAGAAATCTTCACAATTTTAAAAAACAATACTGCAATGTTTAGTAACTTGAGAAGGAAAAGATATTTTCATCCAAGTGAGACCTTAATTGAATATTGTTCTATCACTCAAGTTTGCACCTCTTGCTATAAAAATGTATAAACAAATGTTACCTTTAGTACAAGTAAAATTATTTCCACCAACTTCAAACTGAATCAATTCTTTTTCTATACCAGTTAATAAAATCTCACATAAAGAAATAAATATACTAATGCTCAAAAAGGGGTTAATAAGGATTAAAAGAATAATAATTTACTCCCATACAAACACATATGGCACACATACACATTTCCAAACTCAGAAGACTAAGAGAACTGGCATGCATGAGAAATCTTTGGGGGGGGGGGGGGGGGGGGTAACTGATTATTTAGGAATGTCTTGCACAGCTAAACTATAAGGACAGCAGTTTGAAGCCATCAACTACCCAGTGGGAGAAGATGAGGCTTTCTTGGCCTGTAAAACGTGACAGCCTTGGGGGTGGGAGTCCAAAGGGGCAGTCATGAGTCAAAGTCAACCCAAGGACAGTGGACTTGGCTACTCTTCTGAATCAACAGTAAATCATTGCTGATGACTACACTCTTTTCCACAATAGCAGAACAATCAATACAAGTTTTCCAGTCTAATTATACCAATTACTCACTTATTGACCCTCATTATATGGCATCCAATCAAGGTGCAATGAGATTATTATGGCTATATGTCAATTGGGCTGGCTATGAATATCAGTGACTTGGTAACTTTGTAATGATATAATTTGGTAGTTATGTAATAATGCAGTAGTCCTCCATTTTGTCATCTGATGTGGACATATTCCATTTTTACATAATGCTTACTTTTGCATAGCTTGGTCTTTGGAACCAAATTATGAGGTGAGGAATGAGTATAAAACTACAACCCATAGAAGTCCACAAAATCTTCATTATAATTAGACAGAACTTTATCAACCTCCATGAAAATATTATTCAAAATCATACATTATTAAAACTGGTAAGGGTTAATACTCATGCCAACTATGATGTGTTAATTCCCATTAAAGGCAGCTACATCATTATTAAAAAATTAACAATACAAATATGAATACTTATTTATATATATATTTTGGGGGGCCTCACTGCCCTCTGGTGGTCGTGGGAGCTACCCAGCCTTGCTCCCAGAGAGCTGCTGCTGGATTTGAACCGCTAAGCCCGTGGGCCGCAGTCCTGCACTCAACCACTACGCCACCCGGGCTCAGCCCAAGTTATTTATATTTTTTAAAGAGTTCCAAAGTGAATTTAAATCAAGATATACACAATTAACCAGTAGTTCACAATAATATCTTTAAAATTATAAGACTGTAGTACACAAAATTTTAGAGAATAAGTATTAATGTTTTATACTATCTCATCTCCCAAATCTACTATATTCTTAATTCCAAAATTATTTAAGGCAGTTTAGATAGTCCTAGACACTAGTTATTTCACATAACATGTATTTATTTTGTTTTCTTGTCTCGTAAGAATCACAACACAACAGAAAAACATACACATTCTGAATTGGGTTGATATTTGGAGATGAGCTACAAAGTTAGAACTTATGTGCTGATCTTGTATTAGTCTTTGGTGGCAGTAGAAGCAATATTTTTTTTGAAGCAATATTATTTTGATAATCATTTTTATCAGCTTAACCTCAAATTTGTTACCTAAGCTAACCTGATGAAATTTTGTATTTTTGTGTTTAATTCACAAAAGTACAAAGACCTTATGATCACTAACATAATTCACAAATTGATGCTCTCTTTAAGACCACCACAGGAAGTTCACTGAAAAATTATCTAAAATAGGAAATTAGAATAAGAAAGAAAAAGTTAAAAGTAAAATTGATCTGTATCGAAAACATAGAGAATACAAGAAAAGACTGAGTACTTTTTACACATAAACTCAATCTTAATAAACCTCAAAGTTTAAAACAGTTTTATTTCTCTGTGTGTAATGACGCATGAGAGGAGATTTAAGTGGTTCTAAATCAGGCCAAACTCTAGAGCTACTTACAATCCAGAAGGCAAACGAGTGGCTGCAGTGATTCCAAGTGAGTACCGCAGAGCTTCCACGAGGAGGAAGTCAAACAAGGCTGACAAAATCCAGGAACCCAGCAAAAAGGACTAAAAAATTAAACAGAAGAAAATGACAGAGACGAGACTTCAAAAAGTAAACTAACACATTTATCTGTCTGAACTAGCTCAGGTGTACTTTTTAAAATGAGAAAAAATAAAGTATTGCTTTTAATTAACATAAAGCTTTTTATACAAAGGGGTATTGAAACATATGGCTCAAATACCTTAACTTCTGAAATGTCTAAATATGTTGAAGAAATGATATTCAGAACATTATTTTTAGCAAGTAGCATACAACCCAGCAAGCAAAATAAGTGCCAATATTTCACTAAAATTAGTTCTGATTAAAACTTTTTATTACCCACTCACACCCAAAATTGCAGTTATTACTGTTATTATTTTACTATGTCAACTATTTAAATTTTTTAAAAATTTTTGGTTAACATCAATGCTCCAACTGAAATATAGGGTGGTATAATGTAAAATAATCAAATAGCAATATAAGATTTAATAAAATAAATCTACTTTAAGATAAGGAAAAAGAAAACCAAAGTAGTTCTTTTTTCTATAACCCCTACAGCAAAGGCAACACACATTAAAAACTTACTGCAAATTTCCTGCTGCCATATCTTCTTTCAAATATCCTAAAATTATAAATAAGCAAGCTACTGCAGAAAGTGTCCTTCAAATCAAGGCAGATTATCCTTCCACATATCAACCTCCAAATCTAGATGGGGATTTAAAAAGAACAATAAATAAAAGCTTTTAAAACTTGTTTAAGTTCTTCCTTAGCAAATTTTTATACCATCTATTTTGTGTTTGAATTTTAAGCAAAATATCATCATACATACAAAAGGAAAATTTATGTTCTCCCTAAAAATCTCATGAAACTCTTTCCTACACAGCACAAAGGGTCCTTTAAAATATTTTGCTTATTATTATAGAAATATCACTAAGATAATATTAAACTTTCTGCAAAACATTTTATATTTTTTAGGAGATAAAAATTTTAATTATACACATGAGCTAGAATGAAAAGGTATGAATGGTTCATTTTTATGCAGTTGGATAAAAGAAAGCTATAACTAAATAGTTTTTCAATATAAGCCCCAAAATGAAAAGTCTGTATTTCTGAGCTTACATTTTAACGATCACCTTTTTAAACTCAAACTCACTGGCATTGAGTGAATGTTGGCTCACCCTTTAGGGACAGGGTAAGCCTGCCCCTACAGGCTTCCGAAACGCAAACTCTGTACAGGAGTAGAAAGCCCCATCTTTCCCCCACGGGGTAGCTAGCTGATGGTTTGAACTGCCAGCTTTGCGGTTAGCAGCCCAGCGTGTAACCACTCTACTAGCGGGGCTCCTAATGATCCTCTTAGTGCATAGCAACCATGAGGACACATTTATAGCACCTCTTACAAAATGTGAAGCTTCAAAAGTTTTGGGGAAAATTCCATTATCTTTTCATTACATTTTCCACACCTTTTTTGAAGTTTCTTGTATTACTAGGCTTGAAATATTTTCATAAATTAACTTTTAATTTATCTAAATAAACTTGGTGAAAACCAGTAATGGGAATGCAAAGAAGGATAAGCCACTGAAAGGCTAAATTTGAATCTTCCTAAATAGTTTCCAAATAGTTAAAGACAAACTCAATACTTATATAATATTTTGATTTATTTTCCCCTCACAATCACCTGTAAGATTGGTAAATGTGTGTGCGTGTGTGTGTGTGTGTGTGTATCTTAAGAGGAACAGAGAAAGTATTTTAATTATCTAAGTTCATACAGCCCATACTTTAATTGAGAGAAATAATAGCAAAATATAAATGAAAAAACTGACTATAGCAACTGTCATAATTTTCACATCTGTTCCTACTCCAAGCAAGGTATCAGTCGGGTGTCTTTGTCATCAGCATATCCAAAGTTCAGGATAGCCACTAACTTTCATGTTATCTGTCAATCTAGGCAAAGTGGAGGTGGCTGCCTGCAAGTGCGTGTGGAAGCTGTATCAGGGTTCAATAGTAGTGACTATCATAAACACACATGAATCATACAGTTACCATTGCCAGCCTTTAATTACAGTAAAAATAACTATATGGGACAGTACACATGGGAGTGCTTTGTAAACCATCAAGCACTTTACAAACATAAGATGAAAGGATTGTCATCCTCGCACAACAGTAGACTGAGAAGTAATGAAAGACAGGTCACGACACGTGATATTCAAACAAAGGAGCCAAATTGGTGAAATCTGGAGAATTATACCAGTTAGGACTTCAAAGATTACAAAAAATAACAAATTTCTTGGGGTTGGAAGAACATCAGGTGAGCCCTTAGCAGCCATAAAGACTACTGGGCATGCGCTAATTCAAGCCTGAGCCAGGTGGGCTTAATTCAGCCAATGGGCTCAACCAATACTTTCAACCACACCTCCTAGTCAGAGGCCTCAACTACCCTGACTGCAAGACCCCTCAGCCTTCTTCCCCTTCTTCACCCTTGAGCTCCTGTCCTGTGCCTACCCAGCCAGGACACAGTCTCTCTGGCTTCAGGTTACCACATGTGGGTGTGCAGTCCCATGAGGTTGTCTGTATCCAGTGGCTATAAAAACTGAAACTTCTTCCATCCTTTATAAAACTCACTTGGATCACAAACCAGGCTTCAGTGTGAATTGTTTCTTGTGCTAAGCCAAGAACCGAGGTGTTTCCCGCCTGAGCTATCTAATAGAGGTACTACAGCCTGGCCACTGGAGTCAAAGCCAGTGCTGACCCCAAAAGAGGTGCACAGGAAGGCAGCAAGTTCACAGAACTCCCAAGAAGCAGCAACTGTCCAGACACCACAACGGTGAAGCAAGGCGAGCAGAACATGGTTCGGCTGTAAGGAAGTTAAGTACAGGGAGGAAGGCGAGAGCTCCAGGGATCCACAGAGCAAGAAGGGAGCCAGGTCCTCAGAAGAGGTACCCTCCACAACAATGCCCCCTGTTAGATCATTAGAGTACAGCACGCACTAAGTATCAGATCCAGCGCCTCTTGGCAAGAGCTCCCCCATCTAAGCTGACTCAGGCACACCCATCTCACACTTTCTCGGGACGAAGACTCGTCTGCTGGCTGCAGTCAATAAGAAGGACCCTGGCACACCTATCTGGTGACATAGGAGCACACATTCAGTCCCCTCCCCTCCGACAACCAGGGGTGTTACTGCTGTGCTAGTACCCCGTTAGCCTCAACCTGTCATATCCAACCCTGCACACTCAGTGAGGAGCAGTAGGTGCACTCCTGTGCCCACACTCACCCATCAACCACCTGCCACTTTCCCAAACCAGCACCAAACTCAAGCTTACCCCCATTGTGTCCGTTCCAACTCACAGTGGCACAGGGTAGAATTGCCCGGTGAGTTTTCAAGACCCTCACTCGGGGGCAGCAGAAAGCTGCATCTTTCTCCCACGGTGCAGCCTGTGATTTCACACTTTGGACCTCGCATTTAGCAGCTGAAGTTGTAACCACTATGCCAATGAGGGTCCTCAGCTCTCCAGCCAACAACCAGAACGCTTATTAATGAAAATGGATTTCTTTTTTTTTGAGAAATACTGACTTTAATTAAACATAATTAAACTCTAAGCACCCATCAGGTTGCTGCCTAGAAACTTAGGAAAACTGTTGGGACAAGGTTCTTCCCTAGTCCTTGTTCAGTCCCTTCACTGCCTCCCCAAAGAGAAATTTGTAATGAAAATGTCAACCATAAAAATAAAATTCTTGATATTTCTCTTTAAAAAGTGTAAAAAAAAATCCCACAAAACGTGTCAAATGCTGTTTCACAATTTCTTACCAATTTAGGGGCTCTGTATGACTAGTAGTTGAGGCAGTAACGTTAACTTGAAAACAAAACAATGGCCCTTCCCCTTCTCAGACACCAATGAAGCCAGCTCACCTGAAAGTCGTTTTTAACAGCCTGGAGGTCATACAGGAAGAACTTCTGACAGTGTGGCAGGAGAAGGGCCAGTAAAAGGGACAGGGCACTGGGAATCAGTAGAAGACTCTTAGACAGAGGTGCCTTATCTGGAGAGGAAAAAAGAAAGACACTTTAAGTATGACTGTTCCTGGGACATAATGAGGCTGAAAACCAAGAGAATACACTTCTTTTGAAAGAAAGTGAAGGCAAAATCCAGAAACTCTAAAAGGTAGTTCTTAGTAACCTGTATTTTCAAAGCATTTATCTGCAAAGGTCCATGATCAGCATATCCTGGGAAACCAATGCACAGAGGTGTGGGTGTCTGCTATCAGTTCTGAGAATGGCCAGGACTCAAAGACATACATAAACCTATTTATTAAATAAACCTTTAAAAAGCTGAGTGTGTACCACCACTGGAGGGCAGTGATGCCCCCCCCCCCAAAAAAAAGCTGAGAGTGTGAACTCTGCTAAATGCAGGGAACTGCTGGGATATTCCATCAGGAGGGCACTTGCAGCCTGAGGCATTCCTCCTCTGAAAGCCTGAGATGACGTCCAAGACTTGTTTCAAAGCAGCCCCACTCCTTTTGCCCCTTGATTTCATCACTTACAGGTAAGTATGATGAGACTTTCTCACATACATTGGACATATCATCAAGAGGGGCCAGTCCTTGGAAAAGGACATCATGCTTTGTACAAGTGAGCCAGGGAAAAGAGGCAGACCCTTGGTGAGACGGGTCACCATCTCTGAATGATGAGCTCAGAGAGGGCTGATTTTGAGGATGGAGGTGGGCCAGGCAATGTCACTGTTGTAAATAGGTGGGTCACTATGCATAGAAAGCAACTCGAATGCCCCTAAAAACAATAATTTGATGTAAATACACTATCAAGAGCATTGGGGATATTTCAGAAATATTATAACCACCTCACTCTACACTGAAATGAAAGAAAGTAAATTATGTTTTATTTAAGCTCAACCTTTTTTCTGAGAGACAGTACCAGTGTTTCCTGACTCAGAGACATCACATCCTAATATATCAAATACTTAATCAAAAGGTACCCTCTTGGGAGACATGCAGGCAGCATCTGCTCTCCTTCCTGATCTTCCATCAGCTCCCCCACTTGGATTTCCATGCGGTCCTTACTCAGACACTGAAAACCAGCACCTGACAACGCACGGAGCTGACCCATGTTAAAAGGCAAGGGCTGTAAGAAGAGAAAGGGTCCTAGACTTGGAGTTTGAAAAACCTCAGTTTGTCGCTGTGACACTTCCTCTGTTTCCCCTTGGACATATTTCCTGACTTCTCGGAGAATCACTTGCCTCTTATCATGTCAAAAATTCATAGGGGTATTGTGAGAATGAAACAACGTGCACATGGTTAGTGAGCCTGCCCATCCCATAGTGGGTGCGCAAGGCATACAGAATCTAATTCGATAAAACCATTGAAGCAACTTTCTCTCCTTGGGAATAAGTGCTCGAGATCAAACTCAGACTCGCCACCCTCAAGTCAATTCTGCCTCAAAGGTCAGAAGAACTGACCTTTTGGGTTTCCACGGAGTGAAAGTGATGGGTTCAAACCACTGACATTTTGCATAGCAGCCAACTCATAATCCACCACTACACCAGGGCTCCTACTACCCTCTATAGTAAGAACCTTGTAATCCCTGGATGATGCAGTCAGTGTGCAAAGCTGCTAACCCAAAGTTGGAAGTTCGTATCAAACCAGAGGCACCTCAGAAAAAAGCCTGGCAATGTGCTGCCAAAAACAATCAGCCACTGAAGACCCTATCAAGTACATTCTACCCTGTCACTGCCCTCTGGTGGTCATGGGCGCTACCCAGCGCTGCTCCTGAGAGCAGCCTCTGGATTTGAACTGCCAAGCCCGCAGGCCGCAGTCCCGCACTTTCGCCACCGGGGTTCAGCCCCAGTTCCTGTCTTTAATGTTCAAATTGTCCTATTAGCCTGGATCTCCATAGCTCCACATCCTGGACCTCCTGCTTTCCTAACATTGCCTTCCTCTGCTCTCATGTATAAATCCTTCCCTGCAATAGAACTGACTGTCTCATAACTTCCTAGGTATCTTCTTTTTTTGGCACGGGGGGGGGGGGGCGTGTTTTGGGGGAATTGGGGTGTGTGATTCATTGTTTGCTTGTTCCACTTTATGTTTTGGGGGGCGTAACTCCCAGGGCTTAAAACTCTCCATGAAAGACTGGCAAAAAATAATGAAAGCAAGAGAAGACACTGGGAGGTTTGCAAGACTTCTATTAAATAAACACTCCTACAATAATGATGATCTCCTAGATGACGAGACAGACATGCAGGCTGAAAAGGAAGGAGAGAGAGAGTGAGAGTATACCCACGAGTATACGTTGATCTGACAGGGATTTTGTACAAATGTATTTCTCTTACTGAAAATATACCCATAAGTGTAGAGGAGCTTACACAGGGTCAAAGTTTCGGAAACTTCTTAGACCCGACTAAACACTTGGAAGAAGTGAGTCCCCCGACCTGAGGGCTCAGGACCACAGTGTAGAGATATGGTACAGTCAACTGGTACAGTACAGTTGACAAAGACAGTATTCTATATCTTACTTTGGTGAGTAGTGACTCAGGTCTTAAAAGGTCTTTAACAGCCATCTAAGGGGTGCAAATATTGGTCTCTCCTCATTCAGAGGAGAGAGGAGTGATGAAAATGGAAAGACACATGCAAATGATTAGCTGAATGGACTAGTGGACCACACAAACATCAGTGTCCACAATCCTGAGACCAGAAGAACCATACAGTGTCCAGCTAACCACTACCAACTCCTTTTAAAAGGATCACATTAAAAGGTCTTAATTAGAGTGTATGACAAAACCAAAATAATAAAAGACTTACAGGTCAGATAGAGACTTAGTCCCCCTTCAGGTCAGGAACTGAACTTATCTCTGTGTTAGAATAATCAACCGCTTAAGACAGAAAGGGCAGCATTTATTCAACATCAAAGTTTAGAGGTTAGGAAAGAAAGAAGAATGGAAATAGGAAGCAAAGAGAGAAAGTAGGATAAGTGAGGGTATCTTAAAGGGATTGCAATAGATGAGTTGAAACAAAATGTGCATGAATTGCTGAATGTAAATCTATGATGTGCTCTGTAAACCTTCACCTAATTCACAATAAAGTTAAAAAAAATTATTCTTAACCAGCACACTCTCTTATCTAACCCTTATGCAGTCTTCAAATTATAGCTCAATTTCCACTTTACTTTTGGCATAAGGCTTTTACTCCCATCTGCTTTGTTTGCATACAATACTTTAACTAGAACTCTATGTTTTGCCTGCCCTAATATATTAAAGATTCCTAAAGAGCAGGTACATGCCTTAATCTTCTACCTATAGGTCAAAAAGTCTAGCATCTTGCTTATAAGAAATGTTCAGATAATCAATAGGAAGACCATAGAAAAGTGGTCATGATTAGCAGTATTCTCAGACTGTGCAAGGTATATTTTAATCTTGCACTCAAAAGAAATCCCCTGCGGGTAAGTTTATCAGTTACAGTTGATATTGTGGTTATTGCTTAAGTACATAAAAATAGTCTAATTGCTTCCTCTCTGGTAGGGTTTCGCAAATATCTGAATTAGAACCTTATGGTCTTCTCTTCATGGCCAAGATATACTCCAGGCTTTATGGACTCTAAGAGCTACCCAAGTGCTAACAAAAGGTTCCCAGTGCTTAGGGCCTGAAAAGTAGGAAACGCTAGCACGATGGCTCTGAGCTGGACCCTCTTAAATTCTATCTTGAGCCATTTAAGCCGCAGTTTGTCTCATTTACAAATGTTGTGAGAAATACAGAAAATTGAGAGAGGGACAGCTGCTGTCATCAGCACCATGACCACACTGCTGGAGAGGACTCATTGTGACTCATGGCCACCTTGTAGGACAAGGTAGAGCTGCTCCTGTCGGTGCCGGACACTGTGATTATCTATGGGAATTGGTAAAGGCATGTGCACACGTAAAATATATTTGTATATGATGATGGGGAAGTCGATCTGGATACATGTATTTATAGGTTTAGTATTCGTGTTCTCTTGTAGAGCAGCTGGCAGTTTTGAACTGCTGATCTTTCAGGGTAACCACTATGCCACCAGGGCTCCTCTGGAGAAGGAGTTCCTCCATTAAAGGTGAGCGCTCGTATGATTCTGACTGGCATAAGATCGAGCAGGAAATGAACCAAATGGCCTTCCATGGAGCCTCCGTGGCACAGTAGGTTATAAGCTGGGCTGCTAATTGCAAGGTCAGTAATAGGAATTAGCAGTCAGCGTCTTGCTCCCATAAAGAGTCACGGTCTCAGAAACCCACAGAGGCAGTTTCTACTCTGTGCTTCAGGGCCACGTTAAGTTGACACTGACTCAACAGCAGTGAGTTGAGGCCTTTCTCATCACTATTTAGATTTACTCCAAGGGATGAGCCAGGTGCACACCAAGGGGAGGGGAGTATTTATTCTCATTCTCTCTCTTGCTCTCTCTCTCTTTGCGAAAGGGATCAGATTCTTCCTGACCCTTATTTTTCTGCCACAGCACAACACAATATTAATGAAGAAAATCACACAACTGCAGTGAAAGATGTCCCTACTTATTCATAACCTCAAATATAGCACCGAGAGCCAATACTGCCCAGCAATCACAGTCGCTATCTAATTGAAAAGCATAATTAATATGATTCCCAGGTTTTTCTTTTATACCCCTTCCTCTTCTCTCCTCAATCCTCCTTGCTTTACATTCCTAATTTCATGTCACCAAATGAGTAAGTTAATGACTTGATACCAATCATCCCACCAACATTAGTAAGCATCGAGTATGTATCAAATGAGCCCCGGTGCATGGTGGGTTACGAGTCAGGCTGATAACTCCAAGGTCAGCAGTTCAATACCACCAGTTGCTCTGTGGGAGAAAGATGAGGTTTTCTCCTCCCATAAAAGTCAGTCTCAGAGGGGCTGAGCCCCGGTGGCGTAGTGTTTGTGCGCGGAACTGCAGCCCACTGGGATGGAGGTTCAATTCCAGCAGCGGCTCCACAGGAGCAAAGGCTGGGCCTCCTACTCCCACCACCAAAGGGCAGTGATGCCCCAAAAACACACAAAACAAACAAAGTTAATCTCAGATATACACAGGAGCAGTTCTATCCTGCCCTGGACAGTGGCTGTGAGTCGGCATCGACTTGATGGCAGTGAGTTTGAGGTGTGAGTAGGCTCCCTGGGTGTTGCGGTCATGGTGGTAGCAGCAGTTTCCCTCCCTCTCGACAGTTTGTTTTTTACTATATCATGTAAGGAGTGCTGGTGACAGAATGCCTAAGTGTTCAACTGCTAACTGAAAGGCTGGCAGATTGAACCTACAGAGTTTTGACAAATATTTGTTGAATGAGTAAATTATATACTTTAAATCTGTGTGTGTGTGTGTGTGTGTGTGTGTGTTGGGGGGGGGGGGGGGGAGAGAGAGAGAGAGAGAGAGACAGTATAAATACTACCCTCCCCAAATTTATACGTGAGAAAACTGTAGCTCTGAGAATAAGTTACCTATCCAAGATCATAGTATTCATTAGTCTGAAAGCAAAGAGTTAAATAAAGGCCAGCATACAGGTAGTAAATTTTGGAATATAATCCCAAGGAGGAGTGAGCGGCCTGGGGAAGGAACATCAATACAAGGATCCACAATCAAATCAGCCTCCGCTATGAGTGACATGGGTTTCTGGTGGCGATCAGGCCTCAGAACTTTCACCCAGGGAGGAAATAGAGAAAGCACTTCCATCCATCGCCTTCCATCCCTCAAGAGTAAGTCTGGAGTGGCCAGAAGGGAAAAAGCCTAAGAAATAAGCATAACGAGATAAGAGAGAGACAAGCATAACGAACCAGACTAACTGATACACAGCAAGACTTTGAGGAAGTGGCTGGAATAAGAGGTGAGGCTGCAAGCGCTGACATGAGGCACCCGAAGAGGTACCAAGAGAATGGCTGCTGAGTGGCAGAGCAGGGCTCCACTCCCTGATGGCACCCACACTACACAACCAATGAAACTGCTTCCTCTTGCCCTACCATTCCACAGTCCACATGAATTTTCACCCACATAGTATACTGCAGATAGTCACAAAGAGCAATAACAGCAAGCAAGGGGTCCTCAGTAGTGCGACAAAAGTACACAATTGTGAGTGGAAAGAAACACTGAACGCTGCAAAAGAGGCACAACACAGGTGGATCAAGTATCAAAAAATGACTCTACTCTGAGTCAGAATCAACTTGACAGTAACAGACATGTGTAAAGAGGAAGTCAAAAAGTACTGCTACACAGAAACTTATTTATTTTTCATCATTTTATTGGGGGCTCATACAACTTATCACAATCCATACATCCATCCATAGTATCAAGCACATCTGTACATTTGTTGCCATCATGCATTCTCAAAACATTTTCTACTTGAGCCCTTGGTATCAGCTCAATTTTTCTCCTGCCCCCCCCCCACCCTTCCTCCCTCATGAACTCTTGATAAACTGTAATTATTTTTTCATATCTTACACAGTCCAATGCCTCCCTTCACCCACTTCTCCGTTGTCTGTCCCCCAGGGAGGGGACTGTATGTGGAACACTTTGATCAGTTCCCCCTTTCTTCCCCACCTTACCCTTACTCTCCTGGCACTGCTACTCTCTTTTTTGGTCTTGAGGGGTTATCTGTCCTGAATTGTCTGTGTTTCCATCTCTGATCTTTACCAGTGTACAGAGGATTCTGGTTAAGCCAGTTTTGTGAGATCATGATAGTTGGGGAGGAAGCATTAAAGAACTAGAGAAAAGCTGTATGTTTCATCGGTGCTATACTGTACTCTGAATGGCTCATCTCCTCCCCAAGACCCTTCTGGAAGGGGATGTCCAGTTGCCTATAGATGGGCTTTGGGATTCCACTTTGCACTCCCTCTCATTCACAATGGTATGATTTGTTTGTTCTTTGATGCCTAATATCTGATCTTATCAACACCTTGAGATCATACCAGCTGGTGTGCTTCTTCCATACGGGTTTTGTTACTTCTCAGTTAAATGGCCACTTGTTTATCTTCAAGCCTTAAGACCCCAGACACTGTATCCTTTGATAGCCGGGCACCATCAGCTTTCTTTACCGCATTTGCTTATGCACCCGCTTTGTCTTCAGCGATCGGATTTTATTAGGAAGGTGAGCATCATGGAATGCCAACTTAATAGAACAAAGTGTTCTTGCATTGAGTGACTACTTGAGTAGAGACTCAATGTCCATCTGCTACCTTAATACTAAACCTATAAATATATGTACCCAGATTGATTTCCCCACCATCATATGTAAATATATTTTACATGTGTACATGCCTGCATTTAGACCTCTATAAATGTCCTTTGCTTCCTAGTTCTTTCCTCTTTTTCCTTTTACTTTCCTCTTGTCCCACTATCATGTTCAGCTTTCATTTGGGTTTCAGTAATTCCTCTCAGCTACATTGCGCTTGATCAAGCCCTACCAGGTTTCCGACACCCTGCTCGCCATATATTTTGGGTCACTTGTTGTTCCCTTGTCCCTGGGCTTGTTAACACCCACTTCCTTTCTCCCACCTCCCCCTCTCTCTTATCCACCCCCCCCCCCAAATTGTCGGTCCGTTTTCTCCTCCAGATTTCTTATCTTGCCTATCTTATCTAGATAAACCTGCAGAGATAATAATATGCACAAAAAGCAAAACAAAGCAACAAAAGAAAACAAAACAACAACAAAAAAGAAAAACAAAAATAGTTCAAGGTCTACACAAAAACTTTTATTATGCTATTATTTCTAGCTTTCCTCTGTCTGGGTCTCTAATCTCTCTACTGCTTCCCTGAAGAAGTCTGTGCTTTTCATTTTACACCACGTCAAAAGTGCATTGGGGGATCCTCAAGGAACTCAAATTGTGTTCCTTTCAATGTTCTTTGAATTTGGGGAACAAAAAAGTTTGCATAGGCAAGATCATGGCTATAGGATGGATGGAGTAAGAATTCCCGATGAAAGCCTCTTATGACATCCTCTGCTACCCTCAAAGAATAAGCAGGTGCATCATTATGAGAGAGAAAAAAAATCCCGTGTTGCAACCTTTCTGGCCTATTTCTCACCACTACAGTTTCAAGTTTCTCAAAACTTCTTCCATGATTATCCTTCATCCTCTAAGAAAATCTATCAAGATCCCCTTTGGATCCTAAAAAACACTATAACCTTCTGAGGCAATGTCTCTAACTTGACATGAACTGGTGCAGTAGATACCCTCAGAAACCACTGCTGTGATTGGGCCTTTTTATTATTTTTTGCAAGGTACCCAAATGAGACTATGGAAAGTGCATCACTAGAGAAGTTGTCTGCAGCCATTCATTGAGGTAGAAGCATGTTTGTTTGAATAAACCTGTGCATGTGTGAATTATGATCCTGCTGGCAATCTTTTTTTGGACTCCCCTTTGTCTAATGGCAGCAAAAAAAAATCTCTAATGCTATTACTGGTTTTGTTTTTAAATAAATAAAATGATATGGGATTTTTTAAGTACCTACGAAATATTAATGGTGGTAATTTCTGGATGATCTCCTAATAGGAAATTTTCATTTTTAAATAGAAATCTATTTTAAGAATTCAAATAAGCAATTTCTGTTACCCAGTTGCTAAATTTTTTTTTTTTTGGACCCAGTTGCTAAATTAATAAAAACATGTAATGAAATCCTTAAGCATTGATATGGGGTAAGTCACTAGTTAAATTGCAAGTGCAACAGGAAGTGGTTCATGTAGAAAGAACATCAGCAGTGATCAAACAAAAGGTTTAGAAAATATCACTCTGCAACAGGATGCTCCATCTATAAAAATAGGGATGTTGTAAATTTTGAGAACAATAGAAGACATGTTATTTTAAAAGGAAAAATGCTGGCTAGAATGGCAGTAGTACTATAAAATACAGAAGCTGAAGATGCTTCCTTGTGGGATATTCAACTCCTCTAAGTTCTCTTTGGCAGGGCTGGCATATATAACCATTTCTCCTGGCAACGAATGTCAATCATTGACAGACTTTGGCAACTCTATCATCCAAAAATAATTATTACAGTGCATGGGAATTACTTATTATATTCTCAGCACTACACTATAAAAAGCTCTTGTGTAATATCATCCCTAAGAGTCCTTACCACAACCCTGAATAAGTCCTTACTACATGCTCTATGTGACAAAACAGACGAAGAGATTAAACAATTTGCCCAATTGATAGTTATAGTCAGAACAAGGTTTCTGCCTGACCGAAACCTTTGTTCTACTTGCTAGCTCTGTATGTCCATCAATCCTGGATTTCATATCCCAAAAGACATATATTCAGGAGGGTAACCCCATTGTTACAACACCTCTGAGAGAAAACCTATAATGAACACATAAAAACAAAACCAAACAAGATAAAAATACTGAAAATGCTGAGAACCAGACCAGGTCCAGCACACATCAGAGTGAGATCAACTGACAAAGTTTTAACTGTTCCAAAGGAAGAAGATAGGAAAAAAAAAAAAAACACACTAGCATCTAACAAGGAACTATAATAATCTTACATACTTCTGAGTTTAATATTTAAAATACTTTTTAGTTCCTCAAAAAGTTAATTATCATATGACCCCAAAATTCCACACCTAAGTTAGGTGCAAGGGAGTTGAAAACAGATGTTCAAACACAAGCATGTACATGGATGCTCATCGAACATTGTTAATAATACACAAACATATGGAAACAACCCTTATGTCTGTCAACTGGAAAATGGGTAAACCAAAAGTGGCATATTCACACAATGGAATATTATTCAGCCTTGAAAAGCAATAAAGTTTTTAACTTAAAAAATGTATTATTAATTGGGAGCAAATACATATATCATTTTATAGTCCAACAGTATCAAGCAGTATTATACAACTGCTACCCCAGTCATTATTTTTCTTCCTGGACTCCTTGTATCGTCCCCCTTTTACCCACCCCCCACCACCACGGTACCCGGACCCCTCCCAAAATCCTTATTCTATTTGTTGGCCCTATAGATTCATCAATCCTGGGGTTCATATACCAAAAGACATATAACACAACTTCAAGAGGGTGACCCCAATGTCTTAACACCTGAGATAAAACTTACAATGAACAAACAAAAACTAAATTAAACAAGACAAAAATACTGAAAATGCTGAGGACCAGATCAGGTCTAGAATGCATCAGGGCAGGGGACGGGGGAGGGATCAACTGACAAAGTTTTAACTGTTGAAGTCAGGTTTATTCCTTTGATTTTCTATACTCATCTCTACAATGCACTCTGTTTAGTAACCACTTTCCTCCCATTCCTCTATTATGGGTAGAGGGAGATCACCAGAGGCTTATTTTCTATGTTGACCCCACAAATGAATCATGGGCTCCCACTGTCATCCTTAGTCTTTGGCAAACCAGATTCTCACAATTTAGGCTCTGAAAAATGAAATTCTGATACATGCTGCAAGAATGAACCCTGACAATCTAAGGCTAAATGAAAGAAATCAGCTATAAAAGCTACATAATACATGACTCCATTTAAATGAGATGTGCATAATAGGCAAAACAGAGTGAAGAAAACGGATCTGCAGTTGACAAGGGCTGTGGGGAGAGGACAATGGGGAGTGACAGCTTCATGTGCATGAAGTTCTTTGGGGCACGATGACTGCTCAGGAACCAAATAGTGGTGGTTGATGGCTGCACAACACTGTGCATGCACTGCAAGCCACTGACTTTTATGCTTTAAGATGGTGACTTCTGTGGTATGTGTATTTTTACCTCAATTAAAATGCATCTCTCAGGGCCTGAAGACCCTCACTGCAGATCTTACAAAGCTTAGCCACATAGGCTAGTGCAGAAGCATTCAAACTGGAGAGGATCGTGGGAGATGAAGAAAGAGGCCACAAACGAGCAGCACTGCTGGTCCCCAAGTCAGGCCCCTAAAAACTCACCAACACCCCCAGTGTGGTTAAACACCTCAGTGTGGGTAAGAGCTGGGGTCTTCTTCTCCCACAGTACAGGTCTCCCTTTCTGAATACTTGCCATTTGGTGAATGACTCAAGCTCCCTTTAAGTTTTTCAGTAGAAAGACTTAACCTAAACTCCAAATGAAGAAAGCGTGGAAGTCACAAAAATGCAGGGTCCCGTGCATTTCAAAGGTGTGCCATGCCACCACCTTGACACTATCCTGGTTGATTCTTCGGGCTTATGAACTTCCCAAGAGAACACGTAGCAAAACTGAGGTCACTCCTGATCCCCTATGGAGCTTGGAAGTGGAATGCTGAAAACCAACCACAAACCCCCACTGGTTCCTAATGCCTTGGGCAAGATTCAGTGACACGGAGCTACCTGTCACACCACTCCTGGCCCATGTCCCTAAGCTCTGTGCCTGGCTGAGAGGCTGGCTTAAGAGGGCAGCTACTACAGACCTGTTATCAGATGCAACAGTTAGAAAGTTTATCAGGAAAACAAGCAGGAGGAAATGGGGCAATATTCAGAATGATCAAAGAACAGGACTTGTCCTCTAGATTAAAAAAGCAAAATGTACTCTACACCTGTAATATTTAAACATGCAAACCAAGAACAAATAATGTGCAATAAAAATTTTAAAAAGAAATTCTAAAATGGAGTCTAGCACACAAGTTTGCATGCCAGAGGAAAAGGATATAAACCTTCAAATCATCAAGCACGGCATGAGGCTTGCGGCACGAGGCAAGTGTCTCTTCAGTTGGGACCTGCCAGCAGCTTGATCACTTGCTATTTTTATACCTCTCAGGGGGGTTTATGCAAACATGAACGCCTTCAATGGTCAGTGGTTACAAAAGTTGTGGTTTTTTTTAAGTTTTCACTAGACAAGATATACAATAGTGAAATTGTCATTTCAAAAGCCAAGTATGAAGGTTTTGACCATTACACATAATATTCGGTACATCACTGAAGAGTAGGAAACAGTGCTGTCTTAACTCCAAAAGACAGTAAATCCAGAAGGTTGTTGAACGTTCTGGACCCATGCAATATACTTAGAAGACAAAGTCATTCCCTTGCCCCACCCCCCCTTGGCCAGAGTTTTTTTTTAATCATTTTTTGAGGGGCTCATATATCACTTATCACAATACATACATACATATACTGTGCCAAGCCTCTTCACCGGCCTGCTGTTGTCATCATTCTCCAAATCTGTTTTTCCACTTGAGCCCTTGATTTCAGCTTCTCATCCCTTCCCCTCCATGTTCCCCCCTGCCCTACCACCCCTCATTACTTTATAAATTATTATTTTGTCATATCTTATGTTGCCCAACGTCTCCCCTCACCCACTCCTCCAATGACTGTCCTCCAGATAGGAGGTTATGTGTAGGTCCTTGTGATTGGATCCCCCTCTCTACCCCACCTTCCTTCCACCCATCTGGTAAATCCACTCTCTCTACTGGTCCTGAGGGGTTCATCTGCCCTGGGTTCCCCGAATTTCCAGTTCCCAACTGTCCCAGTGTACCTCTTCCAGTCCAGCTGGATTTATAGGGTAGAACTGAGATCATGATAGTTGGGGGTAGGAAACCTTCAAGAACTAGAAAGTTGTTTGTTTCATTACTACTTCACTGCACCCTGACTGGCCCTTCTCCTTTGTAAGGGGGTTTCCAAATGCCCATGAATGGGCCTTGGGTCCCTACCCTGTTTCCCCCTCATTTGTAGTGATGTGCTTTGCTTGATACCTGCTTCCTCCAACCCCTCTTGATCACACAGGTTGGTGTGCTTCCTCCATGTGGGCTTTGCTGCTTCTGCACTAAACAGCCACTCATTTATCTTCAAGCCAACAAAGTCATTTTTAAATGGAGCAACATCTAAGTAGCAAGAAAATATGTCATACAGTCAAATGTCTAGGGGGCCTAGAAGCATGCCTATGAAATAGGGCAGAGAGCAAAAAGTGAAGCATGTGCTCAGAAGCTGTTTCTGTTGCCTAAGAATTCAGCCCTAATGTTGCCAGCTAGCTCACCTCAAAAGAGGGCAGAGGTCTGTCTACATTAACTGTCCCAATTGTAAAATTCTGACAATTCACTGTGCTCTCTCCCCTTCCTATCCTAGACACACACACATACAATGTGCCGCATGTGCATGCCAAGTAAAACACGACTGAGGGCTGTCATTTTTCAACAACTCACTTAAGAGAAATATGACTGAGGTCAGTGACTAAGAGTAAAATGCCAATTTAAGACACAAGGCCAAGTATAGTGAAAACACCCAGGTGGTATGGTGGGTTACAAATTAGGCTGCTAGCCTCCAGGACAGCAGTTGGACTTGACCTGACACTCCATGGGAGAAGGATGAGGCCGTTTGATCTTGTGAAGATTTACAGTATCAGAGGCCCACAGGGCCAGTTCTAGTCTGTTCTATAGTCACCCTAAGTCGAAATCAACTCAATGGAAGGGAGCTTTTGGTGAAAATACTACTGATAAAATTTCTGTGACAAGTTGGGGAAGGTTCACCATTTCAACTCATGGTAACTCCAAGTGTGTCTAAATAGAACTGTGCTCCTTGAGGTTGACACTAACTCACTTGCTGCTACTTCGTGAATTCAGCTCACAGTGACCCTCTAAGGCAGAGAAGAATTCATCCTGTGAGTTTCTGAAACTGAACCTCTATGGGAATCAAAAGTCTCACCTTTCTCGCAAGGAGTAAATGGTGGTTTTGAACTGATGACCTTGTGGTTAGCCCTATGCTACCAGGGCTCTACGGTTTTCAATGGCTGTTTTTTAAGAAGTAGATCTCCAGGTCTTTCTTTTGACCTTTGGCCAAGTGGCTGAGTGCATTGGTCATTTGAACTGCCCATCATGGTACTACAACATATGGAAAGATAAATATGGTCATTTGAACTGCCCATCATGGCTCTACAACATATGAAAAGATATATAGGAAGGGAAGAGATTCTGTTTTAGCAGATTTTTTTAAACACAGACTAAAGTTTGGGGTAAAGATGACAAACAGGACACGTATCTGCAAGATACAGAAACCATATGATTGATTTTGAAACTGTGATAGTCCAAGAGGCCTCTTTCACTTCTCTTTGGTGACAATGCCTACGAGACCAAATTTTAAATCCCTTTAACTGTGGACTTGTAAACAGATGTCCAGCATCTAGTCTATGAGGAGATGCTGAGAATATTCACTAGTTGGAGGGGAGGACAAGTCCGGCATTGTGCTATATGAATTCCAAAAGGAGAAGTCAAATAAAAGTAATGGCACAAACAACAAAGAGCTAGATCAATTGCCAGTCCAAGAAAGCAGATTTAGCACATTTTATCTATTTCCCTTCCCTTCCCAAGTACAAAACACCTGGAAAATGAACCCTGGAGACAGTGGAGAGGGAAGCATATCCTTCCAAAGGAGTCTCATGAAGACCAAGACCTGTACAAAAGCCTGAGCAACCATCAGATTAACACAAGCTGTTTCCAAACATCAATCGCTCCCAGAAGAGTGCTTTTAAATCAGCTCACTATGATTTACTTAAAAACTGTATTTTAGAGGGTATTTTATATCACTACAGTAAGTGGAATCATGCTACTCTGCCAGCAATGTTACTGTGAAAATGAATACAATAATAACAAAACTGAGTTATGAAATTCTAACTAAATATTGTTACTGATAGAAAACTCCTGGTAGATAGATCCACCTCCTGCTTTCTTTGAAACTGTTTTCTTTGCCACTATTGAAGGGGTTTTCCAGGCTCCCAAATATGAGACTTTCTCTTCGACATAATCAGTACAACGCTCTTGCCCAAAGCCCAGCCTCAGACACATTCTCCCTCACAAATAATCTATCCCAACGGAACCATGTCAGTTGGTTTGTAAGGAGGAGTCTGTCCTCAGAATTACACACAAGTGGGAAAGAACTTGGGATAACTTCCCAAGGATATCATTCTGTAGGCTCCTAGGGAATGATAGGAGAGGAGTGGTAAAAATGACAGCTTCACTCCCACAGAAGTAAAGTCAATAAAAGAACTAAGCCCCTGTAGAAAATTCTCATGGTGGCTTGCCTGCTGACAAGCTCCCCACCTCTGCATGCTCTATGGAAAGAAACCAGGACTGATTTTACAGCTCTACCACTCATGGCAGGGGGTCTCTTGGGGAGAAAGATCCACAAGCAAAGAGGAAACCATT
Source organism: Nesogale talazaci (assembly GCA_004026705.1). Taxonomy (NCBI): domain Eukaryota; kingdom Metazoa; phylum Chordata; class Mammalia; order Afrosoricida; family Tenrecidae; genus Nesogale; species Nesogale talazaci. The sequence goes on from PVJH01015568.1 coordinate 44,691, forward strand.
ATTTGCAACAAAACAATTCAGTCCTTCATTACTATACAAGATGGGCAAACATGGAGTGAGAAAGGTCACCACTGGCACACCCAAGGAAAAAACTTACTCCAGGAGGCACCAGGGGTGGTAGAGGACAACAAGGTCATCAAGAAAAAAAGGATAAAGACATAAGAGATAAAATTTTATAGACAATGCCAGCTAAGTATGCACCTAAAGTGATAAGGAAATAAGAACCTCCTTTAATCTACCACATCCAGATTCCTTGGTTCTACAATAAACAGACTAGGAATAATGATGCCAATATAACTGTTGGTTTTCATATTCTATATATAATAAAGCTTGATTTAAGATTAAACATTAAAGAACAGACTGGAAACACACATAATACTCATCTATAATTCAGAAATCAAGAATAAAAGTACAGAAGAGGTATACATAGTCCTGATCTTATTTTCTCATTTTTATGGCAGAGTCTACGGATTCTGATAAAAACTGATAAATCAAGAACTATGAGGGGGCTTGTGTTTGTGATTTAAATTGCTCAACAAAATGACTACAGTGTGGACCAAGTCAACAATGAATTATAAAGGAGAGGTGTGAGGTATGCAATTCTTTGGCTCTTATTGTGGGGAATATATAAGAATTAGTAAGGAAGCACAAAGACATCATTTACACTGTAATATTAATTACCAGAAGAATTAATGGTGTCCAGAGTGTCCAATGTGTCATTGGAAAAATGGATGATGTTACCAGCACAGGCAATCATCTTTTACTCCAGGGGGATGACTGACAATGCTTTACTTCTCTTATTTCTTTGGGGTTTTGTTTTCCTGCCTTTAGTTTGCTTGTGTGTTGTTGTTGTTGTTGTTGCCTGCTAGTTGGCTTGTAGCTGTTGTTGGGGTAGTTGGTCTTATGGGATTATGATTTTGATACAATATGACCACCATGCATAACCCAGGGACAAGCAGATGGGATTCTAAGGCTCTACTTAGCTCTAGCCCCAATCCAAGAACAATTAGTTCTGATAACATAGCCCTGCCTGATATTGACCTTCATGAAATGATCACAGAAGATAGGGGTGCTACAAGAAAATGTGGTGAAGAAAGCAGATGGCACCCAGCGGTCAATTGGAATAGTGTCTGGGGTCTTGGAGGCTTGTAATCAAACAAGTATCCATCTAGACAAGGAGCCTACTAAATCCACATGGAAGAAGCACACCAGCATATGTGGTCCAAAGATGACAATAACAAAATTCAAAAGCAACAAAGGGAAAAGTATCAGAGCCTAAATTATGAACACCCAATTTGTGGAACGCTATGGAGGGAAATGGGAACCCACAACCGATCAGCAGAGTATCTAGTCAGATTAAGCATCCGACAGATCCTTCTAGTCACAGCAAAGGATCTCGGACAGCTTTACTATCAGGTAGAGATCATTGTAGTTGTGATCATACTGGATCGAACTTGATTGCTGGTCGTTGGTCTCCCTCGACCCAAACTGAAATGTTCTAGGCACAAGTACTTCTTGCTTGCTCCATAACAAAAATTTCTTCCCTGGCTTTTTAAATACTGATGGTGATCTTTTCTCTTCTTTTCTTTTTTTTTTTTTTTTGGGGGGGGGCATCACTGCTCTCTGGTGGTGGGAGTAGGAGGCCCAGCCTTTGCTCTGTGGAGCTGGAATTGAACCTCCGTCCCAGTGGGCCACAGTCCCGCGCACAACCACTACGCCACCGGGGCTCAGCCCAGATCTTTTCTTTCTTACACGTTTGTACTTTTATCTTTGTATCATGACTCTACCCTTCCCACTTTATTGTTTGTTTCTTATTGTCTCCGTTGGGTTCTCCAGTTTGTGAAGCACAGGAGTGGATGCTGAGAGATAATAACTAATGCAAAGGTTTATAGGGGGTGGGGAGTGGGAGGTAGGAGGGATGAGGGGTTTTGAGGAACAAAGTGTGCAGGTGGAGGAGAGGACTGATGGTGATTTCACAACTCATTTTAAGAGCCTTAACCATAAAAAAAAGTTCTAACTTTGACTGGAGTAATGATTGTTCAATTCTTCTTGATATGATTAAACTACTAGATTGCATGATATGTAGATTATATGCTAATAAAATTGTAAAAAATGAAAAATCAGTGAAAAAGGAACTTGAAAATGGTTTAAAAAAATGGTCAAAAAAAAAAGGTTATTCCTAGGATGTCTAATTTGAGTATATACAAGGAAAAAACAGAAACAAGCTCTGCTGAGCAGAGTTTTCATAGTATGCATTTTTCCCCTCTAAGGGAGCAATGATTCACTCTGAATTAGTGCACCTAGTGAGTGGCATTGTCAGGAAGGGTTCTCTAAGGTCATTTTTTTGTAAAGGCAATTTTACTCAAACCTTATTTTTTGTGATGGCTGATTTAAGACAACAGCATGCAGCTGTGAAATTTTGTTTCTGGCTCAAAAAAAAAAATGCTATAGAAACTGTTGTGATGCTGAACACTGCTTACAAGGACAGCACTCTGGGGAAAAATTCAAGCATACAAGTGGTTTTCTCATTTCAAAAAAGGTGAAATGTTGATTGACGATAAAAACCTCATTCTGGATGTTCACCAACTCCCCAAACATAAAAATATCAACCCCTAGTGCATTTGGAGTTTTTTTCCAGCAGGTCAGACTGTTAATCAGATTTCTACGTAGAGGTTCTAAAAATATTACAGCCTAAGTTAAAAAAAAAAAAAAACCTGATTTGTGGCATATGGAAGTTGGATTTGCCACCACAACAATCCACCTTCTCACATAACCATCTCCACATGCCAGTTTTTGGCAAAAAATAGCATGTCTCTCTTGCTCCACACACCTTACTCACCTGACCTAGTTCTGTGCAACTTCTTTTTGTTTCTGTGGATGAATAGGGACATGAAAGGACAGCGATTTGATGACATAGAAGAGGTTAAGAAAAAAATGAGAGAGGTTCTCTCAACCATGGAAAAAGATGAGTTCGAAAAACATTTTTACAAATGGAAATGCAGATTTGACAATGTATTAAGGGTAATAGAGAGCACTTTGAAGGTGATACGGTTATTTTGTAGATAAATTTAGATACATAGCTTTTGGGGGATCTGTTTATTTGGGGTACCCCCTTGTACAGATCAGACTCATTAGTCACACTTTTTAGGTTCTAAAGAGTTGTCACAGGGCTGAGCCCCAGTGACGTAGTGGTTGTGCGCAGGACTGCGGCCCACTGGGATGGAGGTTCGATTCCAGCTCCACGGAGCAAAGGCTGGGCCTCCTACTCCTACCACCTGAGGGCAGTGATGCTCCCCCCCCCCCCAAAAAAAAAAAAAAGAGTTGTCACAAACACTGAATTACTGAATACTGAACTAGTGCTCTTCAGGAAGATACAGGATGAGGTTTCAAATGTTTTGTGGTCAAAACATTTTTAATAACCAAATTAACCAATCAAGTCTGTGGCAGTCACTGATCTGTGTCAATTTCAGCACTGGGAGTACAGGGGTGGAGTCTAACCTGTAAATCTGGAGATAATGAGGCCTCTGTGTGGGAAGTCTCGCGGTATCTCCCATTGGAAGTGAGAGACCATCGACTCAGTTCCTTGGAGACAACTACTGACAGATGAGATGACAGCATGCTGATGGATCCTGATTCCTGGAGACTGGAGGAGCAGGAGGATAAGCCACGTGGGTTTATCCTGATGGAACCTCTGGGGCCAGAGAAGCCACGTGGAGACACCTACCAGTGCTGAGATGCTTGAGAGACCACGGGGAGACCCCTATCAATGCTTCTACCACCACTGGATACTGCTGATAGACCCTGAGCCCTGGAAACAAAGAGCCCCTGCCAGCACCGAGATGCTTCTATAGCCACTGGACACATAAGACTCTGTACCCACTGGCCTGTGATTATCCTGGTGTCATTGCATGTGCTTCATGAGTCGGAAGGAGACTTTATAGATTGGTATTGGACATGTGGGCTAATAACGGACTTATGACCTTGGACTGGACTGGGTTGGGATGCTTTCTCAATGTTCCATTCCTCTTGTATATAAACCTTTCCCTTATATCCATTTGCATGTCTATGAATTTGTTTCTCTAGTCTACCCGGACTAACACAGACTTAAGTCTGTCTTAAATGTATTTCTGTTCAAAGTCATCTTTTTAACATAAGTTAATTCATTAACATGAAACAGCCAACAGCCTGAATAAAGCTTATCAAACACATTTTCTCCTTGTTATCCAGTGCTGCTGCTTCAACAGAAATCCCTACCTACACGCAAATAACGTTAAGGAACCTATTTTCTCACAAGGAGCTTGGAAGTCTCGATTCTGAGCACCAGTTCTAGGAAAGGCTCTCAGTCCTGACTGGAGGAAAGGCCTGTCTCCCTGGCTCCTGCTTTCTGACTTGGTGGCAATCTCCATGGAGCTTGGCATCAGGCTCTCCCCATCTCTGCTTGCTCACTTATTGCCAGTAAGCAAGTAAAGCTGAGTACTTTTGTGCAGGAGGCTGGCTTGTGGAAATGTGTGCCTCTGGGCTCTCAATTCAGGAAGTTGGGCTTGCAGACCCATAGCGCTTGATGCCTTTGGGCTGTTTAAGTGATAAGCACGTTGAGCATTTCATAGGACACCTGAATAAACAATAGCAGACCTGAATAAACTCAACCCTGAGCATTTCTCACTAGCATTACAACTTGCTAAATTCCTTAATAAACCCTTCAATCGTGAGTTTTGTCTGTGAGTTCTGTGCAGCCATTGCAATTGTGTGTGGATTTCAGTCAACCTGTCACCCTGGGTAATGAAGAGAATATGGGTTTTTGAGGGTTGAATGCAGCTGGGCCTCCCTGAGGTACAACTGGCTGTATGTCTACCTACTGATCCCTTACAGCCTGCTCACTATCCTTTGATTCACTTCATACCTCAACAAAAGCTGGTCCCATCCTCTGACTCACCGAGACTTCTCTCCTTAAAATAGCTATTAACCCATTTAAGCCAAATTCGTGGACTCTCAGACTATGAAAGAGTTAGCAATTAAGTACATCAGGCATTGTGAGCTGAATTATCCGGAGAATTCCATCCCAAAATACACTGGTGAATTTCTGTGGCTCATACCTGTGAATGGGACTTTCCTTAGGAATAATTGGTTAGCATGAGGTCATACTAGGGTAGAGTGGGTCTTAATCTAACGACTAGCATCCTATTAAAAAGAGGAGACACAGATATACAGGATAACTAATATCCATGTCAAAATGTGACAGAAACTGGGATTGTTCTGCCTTAACCTATGGTACACATAAGACTACCAGATGCTGACATCAACAAGCAAGGATATTCTTAAAGAAATTTCAAACCTTATGTCCAAAATTTTCTGTTATTTTAAAATTTTTTATTGTGAACTGAGGACAGGTTAACTAAGCCAAGAATCAGTTTTAAACTCTTAGCAACTCATACACATTTTGTTTCGTCTTATTCATTGCCCTCCCCTCAATGTACCAACACTCATTATCCCTTTTCCTCCCTGCGTTTCCTATTTCCATTCTGCCTTCATTCCTAACTCTTCTGAACTCTGTCCTTTGGCAACTGCTGGCCTCTATTTTAAATGGTCGATTATTGTGATGTCATCTTCAAACTCTTGATCCCTCTTGTCTCCCACTTTATCAGTCTATTTCTAGCATCTCTTTCTTCCATACTTATCCAGTTTGGATCTCATAGTTGTCTAAATTATAATCTGATCAGAACCCTCACAGCTCTGTTACTCCCAAAATAAAGAGTCATTAATATAGCCCTTCTAACCATAATTCTAGCTGTAATAAATATGTGATGTATATAATTCTGGACTCTATGCCTATGCTATGATCTGACTTTGGAGGGAGTTCTCTGTAACAGAATTAATGTGTGATTAAGTCCTGATCTTCAGAGAGGGTGTGAACCATTCCACACCCTTTGTTTCCTTGGGGGAATGGTCAAGATTACTTGAGTAGTGGTGGGGCTTAAGATACCATCTTTCATTTTCTTTGGCAGAATAGTCAGTTAAAAGACAAACCACACCACCATTAAAGCCATTCCTCAGTGTATATAAGAGTCATCTGGGACACAGAGGAATCACAGGAACATTTATATTACAGCAGTTCGTGGGCTGAGACCCTTTTGGGGGTTGAATGACCCTTTCATGGGTTGCCTAAGACCATGAAAAACACATTTCCTATGGTTTTAGAACTGAGACACAACAACTCTTATCATCTCCAAGTGGGTCCACCCACATGCAGATACGCCCACATGCAGATACCAGTACCCTGTGTGAAGACTGTTACCCATGCTACACCATATTTCATTTATTTATAATTAGAAATGAATATTTTACATTATAATTACAGATTGTTTTGTGATAAATCACTCTACTTTAATTATGTTCAACTTGTAACAATGAAAATGAAAATAGATTCTGCGGGCTAAGCCCTGGTAGCCTAGTGGTTGTGTGCGGGACTGAGGCCCACAGGGCTGATAGTTCAAATTCAGCAGCAGCTCTCCAGGAGCAAGGCTGGGCTTCCTACTCCCACCAGTGTAGTGATGACACACACACACACACACACACACACACAAAATATATATTCTGCCTATCAGATATTTACATTATGATTCAGAACAGTAGTAAAATTACAGTTACGAAGTAGCAACAAAAATACTATGAATGGCTGGGGGTCACCACGACATGAGGGATTGTATTAAAGGATCGCAGCAGTAGGAAGGTTAAGAACCACTGATGTAGAAGAACATGTCTGAAATCTCTATCTGAAGTGGTGGAGGGCACCATGAGTAGAAGCACCTGACTGTGCCATGGAGACCCAGGAGCAGCGTTGAGACTATGGGTACCTTCTCTTCACCTGGTTTAAGACCATGACAGAATGACAGGTCAGCTGGCTCCCTGGCCCACGGAGGCAAAAGCCACAGGACCACATGACTGAGTGACTGACGACTGGACTGCTGCTGTCTAAGGAGAGGGGTTGCTGTGGACCAGGGACTGTAGCCTTACTATTTGCTGATCCTGACTTGTGGTAACCTACTAACTTGCCTAATAAATCCCCTTTGATGTTAGTATTGTCTTTGTGGCTACTACAACAAATGATCAAATACACCAGAGAAGTACAGTGCCGTGGGAGGAAGAGTTGGTGTCAGACTAGGCAGAGAAGGATGGTGGGTGACCGCAAGTTTGGCTCCTGTCTAGGGCAGCAGGGAAGTCAGAGGAGATCATATCTGGCCACTTCCATTGCCATTAACTGCAATTCCTATCCTGCAACACTCCAGGTTTGTGGCAGTCCTGGCACTGTGGTGGGTTAGCCAGTGAGCTGCTAAGTGTAAGGAAGGTTTATTAGCAGCCTGCAATATGCAAATAGCACAACCGTGCTTGCTAAAATGGCAGAGGGTTTGAAGTACTTGCTGATGAAAATCAGGGATTACAACTCAATGTAGAGAAAACCAAAATCCTCACAAGTGAACGAATAGACAACACCATGATAAATGAAGATAAAAGTTATCAAAGAGTTCATTTTATGTAGATCCACAACCAATGCTCATAGAAGCTGCAGTCCAGAAATCAAACATTTTACATGTGTCAAACCTGCTGCACAAGACCTCTGTAAAGTGTTAAAAAGCAAAAATGTCACTTTGAAGACTAAGGTATGCCTGACCCAAGCAAGGGTATCTTTAATCACCTCACATGTATGTGAAGCTAGACAAAGACTAAGAAAGTCAGAAAAAGAAATGATTCGTCTGAATTATAGTGCTGGAGAAAAATCTTCAAAGTACCATGGGCTGCCAGAAGAAGAAACATATCTGTCTTAGAGGAAATACAGCCAGAGTGCGCCTTAAAAGCAAGGACGATGAGTATTTTTATCACGTACTTTGGACATGTTATCACAATTATCTCCTTAAAAAGGACAATGTGCAAACCAAATCATTGTGAAGAGGGGGTACATATTGGTGACCCAAGGACCATCTGTAGGCAACTGGACATTCCCTTACCTAAGACCATGGGGAGGAGATGAACCAGTCAGGGTGCAGTGTAGCAACAATGTAATATACAACTTTGCTCTAGTTCTTAAATACTTTCTGCCCCCACTATCATGATCCCAATTCTACCTTACATAATCCAGCTAAATAACTGGTACAGATAGGAACTGAAAACACAGGGAATACAAGACAGATGTTTTCTTCAGGACCAGTGGTGAAAGTGGCGATACTGGGTAGGTGGGAGATGGGGGGGGGGGGGGGGGGGGGGGGGGGGGGGGGGGGGGGGGGGGGGGGGGGGGGGGGGGGGGGGGGGGGGGGTTGGTTGGAAAGGGGGAACTGATTACAAGGATGTAGATATAACCTCCTCCCTGGGGGATGGACAACAGAAAAGTGGGTGGAGACACGGGACAGTGTAAGATTTGAGAAAATAATAA